>JAKSZP010016214.1:0-75127 GCA_022478985.1 Massospora cicadina | reverse complement strand
CCCCACAGTGAGACGTCCATACTGATTGTGATGGTGAGACCCAGGCTGACCAGAATCCTTCTTCCCCTTGTAGACAGTGGGTTTCTTGGATGGCCAAGATGTCTACAAGGGGTTTTTGCAGGAAGTTCAGCTTTTTGGCTTGGGACGTTTGAGCCCTGGCTCCCGTGATGTTTAGCATCCCTATTGACACTGAGGTGCCCATGGCGCCTCAGGAGTGGTTGGGATGGCCCTCTGGCCCTAACCCACCATGGCTCATTTTTGTAACAAATGGGTTTGTCCCATCTGTTACATTCCGACTC
Source organism: Massospora cicadina (assembly GCA_022478985.1). Classification (NCBI taxonomy): domain Eukaryota; kingdom Fungi; phylum Entomophthoromycota; class Entomophthoromycetes; order Entomophthorales; family Entomophthoraceae; genus Massospora; species Massospora cicadina. The sequence continues at coordinate 74,828 of JAKSZP010016214.1, read as the reverse complement.
AAATTAGGATTTTACAAATTCAAGTCAGATTGTTTATAAAAACATTTTTGGTTTGGTCATTTTGGACATTGGGTTGTGCCTCGCCCAAGTTGTTAATTAGGCTTGTGCGAGCCTAATTGATAGTTGGGTGAGGACCCCAAAGCGCTGCTTTTATAAGGCGTGCCTGCCCATTTTAAAGTTTACTTCAAAATTTTCACCCTAGCATGTCCCTTCCTGGGGAGCATTGTCAGTTGCTCCCCAGATGAGCTCTGGTCGGCAGACACCTTCGTTTTTATGTTCCTGAATAAAAAAATAAAGGATGTTTCAGAGTTCACATACCTTGCATACCTGTGGTCTTTTTCAGGTATTTCTGTTTTGAGGAGGCTTTTGCGTGGTTGGGTCAGACCAACCACAATTCAACCTTTACATAGCCAACCAATGAGAGGTGAATGTTTGGCTGCTCCCCAAACCTCTCCCTGCTTGGTTTGGCTGCTTTGGTTGCTTGTTGGTGCGCCAAACAATTATGTAAAATTATATGATGGTTGGAACTGAGGTTTTTCTGATTCATTACATAATTCTTAAGTCAATGCCTTGCGCGCTGCTGGTCCTCAGTTTAGCCCACCTCAGTGGTTGCTTGATCCCAGTTGTTGAGTAACCAACACTGGTGGGAGCTGGTGACTGAGAGCCAACCCTGGATTTAAAGTGACCATCAGCTAATTTTCCCGATGGGGCCTCCCACCCACCAGGGATTTGGTGGCATTGAGGGGACTTGTCCCAGCAGGGCTCCCTCACCCCTCAGATGGCCCACCCAGAAAGGGGTTGGACGTCCAGCCGCGCTGGACCATGCTCCCCTCTTGCACTTCCTTGGCAAAAGCGCCTTCCTGGTCAGGATGGGAAGACCATTGCCAACGGGGGCCTGGGAGGGGGGTGCAACACAGCCACATGCTGGGTGTGCCTCCTTGTGCCAGGTGGGCTGATTCTGGCAGCCCAATGGCAATTTGATCCCGCCATCTGTGTTTCTTTGAGGGGTTCAGAGTTTATCTGGGCTAATTTTCCTGGGGCTTGAGATAACTCGCCCCAGGAAGCCCTCATCATGGCAGCCTTCTGCTGAGGGGCCCCTCCATGGGGAGGGGTTTCCCTTTAGCGGGGGGGGGTGATGTAACAAATATGTTTGTCCCATCTGTTACATTCTGACTCAGATTAAGATTTTCCAAATTCGAGTCAGATCATTTATAAAATCATTTTTAGTTTGGTCATTTCAGACATTGGGTTGTGCCTCACCTGAGTTGTTAATTAGGCTTGTGCGAGCCTAATTGATAGTTGAGTGAGGACCCCAAAGCGCTGCCTTTATAAGGCGCACCTGCCCATTCTGAAGTTTACTTTAGAATTTTCACCCTAGCATGTCCCTTCCTGGGGAGCATTGTCAGTTGCTCCCTAGATGAGCTCTGGTCGGTGGATACCTTCATTTTTATGTTCCTGAGTAGAAAAATAAAGGATGTTTCAGGGTTCGCATACCTTGCATACCTGTGGTCTTTTTTGGGTATTTCCATTTTGAGGAGGCTTTCATGTGGTTGGGTCAGACCAACCACAATTCAACCTTTACATAGCCAACCAATGAGAGGTGAATGTTTGGCTGCTCCCCAAACCTCTCCCTGCTCAGTTCAGCTACTTTGGTTGCTTGTTGGTGCACCAAACAAATATGTAAAATTATATGGTAGTTGGAACTGGGGTTTTTCAAATTCATTACAATTTTGGCCATGCTCTGTGTCTGTACTCATACTCTCTTAGTGACAATGTCAGTTCCCTTGATCTGACTTAATTTTTTGCACGAATTGCAGTTTTTGGAATTTGCATTATCTTTTCCCGCATGTGTCTCATGATGGTTCAATGCGTGGTGCTGATTGGGTTCTGTAATTTTGGGGTTCAGATTTGGAGAGTTGTGCACCACATTTTCGCCCATATTGCAGCTGAATTGTTCCTCAAAGCGTGCATGATTGATGTCACTTGGTGACTCAGTCAAATTGCTGTGAAAATTTTCTACCTGGGCATATTGTTCTGATTGGTTGGCTCAGTGTATATCCAAAATATCCTCTTTAATTTGTCTGGGGTTGATGGATGTTTCTGCGTGCACTGCCGCCTCAGCCGCTGCCTGCTTGCAGGCTTTTTGTGCCACTTTGCGTTGTTTATGTGTAACTGTGTCCACAATTAAGTAAAGTCCATCTTCACCCCAGCAGAATGGGTGGTGGCCATCAGTCATTCTGGCGAAGTTTTTGTTACTTTTGTCCATGGCTTCCTCACAGTAGTCTGCTTCCATTAAGCCCTCCTTCATGGGGCATGCGTGTTCCTTGTGTCCCAATGAACTGCAGTGGTTGCATATAGGCGGTGCGCATTCTGGTTTAACTTGGAATGTGGATGACTGTCCCCATCCACAAAGTGAAACTCTGCTGTGCGGGGGATTCTTGATAAGTCATCTTTCACTTTGGGGAATGGGTTGATTATGGCAATAGCTTTGCCTGTGCACAGGGTTGGCATCAGGCGAAATTGTTGTACTTTGAGTTGCATAATCTCTCCCTAGGCTACGAGCCCTTTGTGGAGCTCCTCCTCAATTACCTTACAAGGAAGGTTGTTAGGGAGCGAGTCAAAGGAGATGAACAAAGTTTTCATTTTGTTCCATCTGGTGCGCGTGGTGCGCACTATTCTTTTGCCCTTGGGAAGGGCAATTTTGATGCAGACTTTTGCTGCGGCATCCACTTCTTTAGCTTTTGAAAACCAATATCGATCCAGCCATGGCCCATGTTGTTGGTGGCAACATATACCACGTGGGGGAAAAGGGAGGGCTGTGCCTCGCATGTTTTCTCCCACAGGGTTGGGACTCATCCCCAAGGAAGAGTCAGATCCCATGTTCCACCTTTGAAAGGTGTTGGTTACATTGGATATACATGTATTGATCTTGTTTTATAGTAAATACCATAAACCTGGATGGTGTCTGAGTTTGTGGTTTCTTGGCGGCTTGGGTTCCTGGTCCCCCTCCAGGGCATATCTTGCCCTTAGGTGCACCATTTTGCACACCTCTTGATGTGACGCTCACCCAGGTTGTATTAGATTTAATATTAAAATCGCTCATCTCTCCTGTGTGATTATCAAAAATTGTTGTTTGAATCAAATTGTAGTAATTAAAGTGATTGTTACAGGAAAGAAAAGCGCAGCTCCTTAAATCAAAACTCTAAGAATAAATATTTTAGATCAGATTAAAAAAGTTATTAAGACTTTTGTTTAGTAAATTTCTGGTGGAAAAAGGATTTGTAAGTGTACTAAAAATAATTTAAAAATAAAATAATATAAGAGGTCTGTTTATTTTGTTTATTGAATAACAGATATTATAATAAATGAAATAACTGATTATAGAAAATATGAATGATGGTATTGGATTTTATGAATGATAATATTAAAATTTCATAATCTTTCATGTATACTATTGTATCAAATTCTATATGAATAGAAACCTTATTATACTAATTTTAATTTCGATGAGTCAGCCAAATTTTGATAATCTTTTTATGGGGTTTCCAATCATTTAAAATTCTCTAAAGATGAGGATCTACAATATCATTAAATTCTTACAAAAGTGATTATTCTACCTTTGGGTTTTAACATAATATTTTATATAAAACATCATTCAGAAGTATCTATCCATGATGGATCTTACCACAGACAGTAGGCCGTATGTATATCTACCACTGCAAGTAAATCTTTTTACTGAAGAGCAGTTATTATAATAATTTGACATCAGCTAACTTATATACTTTTAGATAGATTTCTTATATATTTTATAAGATTCTTTACAAATCATGCTTTATTTAAAACTTAATAAGTATGCTTGAGGTCCTTACTAGAAGTATAAAAGCTAAAGTCCAATGAAATTTATGAACTCAACAAACATATTATAGAAGATAAAATTGCATGTAAAAGGATATTAGGTTTTATCAATAATAAATCATGAATTACACAAAAAGAAACTATAAAAAGTAACTTAACAATTATATTCTAAAATCATAACAGAATATAATAAAAACATACATATACATTTCCTATGTTATATTAGAATAAATAATTTTGTAATCTTACATATATGTAAAGTATGTATCAACTATTTTTAGCAACACTACAATTTAAGAGTAATGATATATGGAACTCATTTTTAACTTGTTGATAAAGTTAGTATCATAATAAAATTACATGATAAGCTCTATATTGTTTAATTATATTTTAACACAAGTGGTGCCCAACCCAAAAGGGGGAGCCACCACGCATCTTTATTTGCAAATGAGCCAAATAAAGGGATTATTAGAAATAAAAGTTTCTAGTATAGCCCCTAAGTTATCAGCCCAGGAAGCCATATTATATCTTTTAATTATAAAAGGAGCAAAAGTCATAAATTTACATTTTTTTAAATGACAAAAAAAACATAATGAGACTATCTTATTAGATGTTGATTTAATAAAACCACACATAATATGTCTAGAATTTTGATCAAATTATAATAAAAACTGCTTGAATTATATCTATACCCTTCCGTGTTCATTCCTTAAGGCTATTTTATTAGATATTACATAAAATGCACAAATTAAGTTATAAAAATTATGGGCTAAAATATTCTAGTCTATTATATTTATAGTAAGTAAGACTAGTAAGATTATGTCCTTATAAGTATGTAAGAAAATTTTTTAAAGAATAAATTTAGATACTTTTGCCCTTTTATAACCTAGTTTAAGTTAGTTTATGTAATTAAAACATGGGAATACAATGACTTTAGCTTTGATATTACAATTCTCCATGAAAATTTGCTCATAAATTATCTAGGAAACTTCAAGAAAAAAATGCAATAGTATATAAAACCTTAATATAAATAGATACTAATATATGGGTATAATCTAACTGCTTTTGAAATATAGCCATTTTTGCTAAAAATATAAGAAAAAAACATTAACTCAGCATAACATGACAAGTTAATACTGCATCTGATAATGCTGACTTAAGGACATATGCTTCTTATGAAGGGAATGGAGTGTTAGGATGCAGAGGAGAAGGTAGATTTATTTTTTAGAACTAGTGGCCCACCCCAAAAGGGGGAGCCGCCATGCATCTTTATTTGTGAATGAACCAAATAAGGGATTATTAGAAATAAAAAAATCTTAGTATAGCCCCTAAGTTATCAGCCTAGGAAGCCATATCAGAAGGTGAGGAAGCTTTGGGGAAACTTTTGTCTGCGCCCACTTTAGCTGGTGGACCATGGTGGACAACATAGGGGGTTGGAGCATCAGGACATGTGGCATAAGGGGGTATATTTTTGGGTTTTCTTCGCTAATGAGGCAGGAGTAGGTAGATTTCATAACTTTTAAGTGTACTAAAGCGTTGTATGTAGAATCTAACAAGCAGTAAGTTGAAGTTAATGCTGATAGTAGGAGAGCAAGTATAATGGAATAATAGTAAACAAAGTTATTTAACATAGGTTATGAGGGACCCTATGTTAGCTATATATAAATAAGATGTATCAAGTAGTATCTAAAAAACCATAAATAAAAGTTAACAATATACTAGATAATTTAGTAATTATAAATTATGAAATTCTAAAGGTTTAGGGTTCTTTGTTTAAAGAAGGGCATTTGGATCCTTCTTAAAAATTTTCTCATTCTTTTAGAGACTAAGGTTGCACTCAAAAATCTAGACTGGACTTACACCCTTTATGGACCATAAAAAGGCTAAGAGCCTCAATAACTGCTTATGTAAAAAAATTGAGACTTGTGTAACACTCTTAATGAGCGTTGGGTAGCAGATCCCTTCTCTCTTGACTAAAAATTACCAAAAACCCTTTTGGATTCCTAAATCAATTTTTAATCTACCAAATTATATACAAACCATATCAGGAGAATTTTTGTAAAAGGGGGACTTCTTTCTTTTTTTTAGTACTAGATGGTCCCAAAAGGGGGACTTCTTTCAAGAAAACAAATCTATAAGAAAGCAAAGCTCAAACAGGACACTCAGTTAGGAAGTTTGGCATCTTTAATAAAGCATTTTAATCTGACAAGATATCAAACAAAAACTTTAGCTAATATCTTTGTGTAAAAAGTTTCTATGTAGAGAACTTTCTTAAAGCAAAGTTTAAACACTTTAAAGCTTCCTATAATATCTGAGTTGGGCATCAAAAGTTGAAGTACCTTAAGGGTCATAAAGATTGCTCTTTCAAGTTTGATGCTCAGAAGCACTTTTTGAATATACCCTAAATAAGCACAGACTTAAAACTATGATGATGGCAAAATGTTATGTAATTCTTACCTATTCAAATAAAATTTCTTTCCCCTAAAAAAATCTCATTTTTTTCTTCCAAAAATTTATAATTGACCTGCTTGAACCACTCTTTCCGCTCAACATAACTTTTCTGAGTAAATTATATGGTTAAAAAGTAAATCTCAATCACCCACCATAGTTTTGCTCTGATGTCCTTAGATTCCCCGCCAGATGCTTCAGTGTGGGGCAGCGGCGAAACTCCCCCCACCATTTTCCGTCTGACAGGAAAACACACTCAGAATGGATCGCCCAGTCATACCAAACCCTGGGACGATTTGTCCTCCTAAGGATCTTGACGCCCACCTTGATTGGATCCAAGAGGTGCCCCATTGCCCCCTGGTGCTCCCCTGGAGCAACATGCATTTCAGCCTTAGGGTCAGTTATGGGAAACACTTCCCCTACAACGACCAAGCCATTATCAAAATGGCTCAGGCAGTGATGCGTCCCACCACTTTCATTGACTTCCGCCCCTTTAAGGGTATTTTATCTTGGCTTCACCTGTGAATCTGATGCCGCCACTGCAGCAACTGTGCCCCTGTACTTCCAGGGTACCCTTCTCCTAAAAACTCAGACCTGGCTCCCAGCAGACACCACTTTGGTGGTTCATTTCACTGATTTGTCCACTCACCTTCCCCCTGAGGTGCTCCACCAGGATCTGATGGAAGGTTTGGAAGCCTATGGCTCCAACCCCATCTTGCAATTTGTGGTCCCAAATGGGGCCACGCGCCTTTCTGGGCCTTGGGCGTATGCCACAATCAGCCCTGAATCAAACAAAATTGCCCATCAATTCCCCCTTGTGCCGCTATCCCCTCCACCCCCAACCATCCAATCTGGGCCTGTGTCGAGGGCGTATTGATGATCTGTACATCCTGTTTTAGTTTGGACTACTTAAAATGCAAGTTCCCATCCCTAGATGCTTCTGATGGCGCTGATTTTTCATCTGCCAGCCTCCAATCCGCCACCCACCCTGTGCCAGCTTTGGTATGGGGTACAATCCTACCTCCCCCTCCCCCAAAGCCTGATGCTGCAACTGCACCTGCAGCCACCAATCAGCCTCCTCCTCGCCCCAGTGCCACAAACGCTACATCCAATCAAGCACAGGATTGGACTCCAGTTTGATCCCATGCATCCTCCAACAAATCAACCAAACTTCAACCATACGCTGATTCCCCAATTCAATTCAACCAGAACCCATGAGTATTATTAATGCAATTGACGAATCAGGTAATATTATTGAAGAACCATCACTGCAAGTCCACTGGTTCTGTAATGTAAAATGGGATGCAGAATTCCCCCCTCGTTTATATGCCCCACAGCCAAATGCTGAATCATTCTACAGTGACCACCAGCTTGCAGTAGAAGCAGCTGCCACACCAGATTGTCATCCCCTCTGCAAAGCTGCCACCAAATAAGTGGCAATGCTCATAGGAGGTATTCCATATCCTATTATACCCATAAATCTTACTCCAAAAAGTAATATTAATAAGAACCAACTGCACAAAACTGTCAACGAGGCTACCCAGTACGTGGTAACTGTAGCATGGAACTAAAAAGCTAAGATTACCTGAACCAATATTGCCACATTTGTTAAACTACCAAAGCCCGCATTAAAGCCAAAAAGCTTTAGCCAAATATATCACTGCCATTTTGTAGTTAGCAATTTCTTGAAAGTACCAAACATTAGAGATATTGAACCACATGCCATCAATGCCCTGATGCCCTTGCTGTAAGTCCAGGGGAACGTCCCTTGTGCATAGATCAGTCGCTCTCACTGTTTCTGAGCAAAAAGGGTTGAAGAGGGTGGCCATGCCCCTCGTCACACAGGGCGACCTCGCCCATGTGTTAGATGAGCGTTGGGTAATGGCCTTTCCTCTCTGAACCCCTCCCCCAGTACCTTCAATTACCATGGCCAAATTCATTAGATAGATTATGGAAATCTGTGCTGAGATTGCCAAATTAAAATCAATCGCTCTGAAAGCAATTGAAATTAAGCCTGACAATCAGAATCCACATAGCCAAAGAGGGATGAAGATTAAGTTTTCAGCCAAAATTGCTGACAGTTTTGATTCACCCAGCAGTGTGATCATCGAAGTTACCCCTTCTCAAGTTTGTCAGGGATGATCCCCAACATGAAAGTAACATCTGACACCATCGACAATAGTTTGAAGCTCCCTTCCAGTAAATTAAGAGTTTCAGCCAATGCAACACTTTTGACTGAACGAATGGCCCAGCAACCAGGCATGGGCAGGTTGGGCATCCCAAACCCATTCCCAACCAATTGGGACCACCCCTACATGGGGTGGCCTTGGGGGATTCCCACTGCTTGTCAGTCCAGATGCCATCACACTAACCATTAGAAATGCAGTTGAGCCTTGGTTTGGGCATTTGAGGTTAAACTGAAAGTTACTCAGCCTGCTCCAAATCCTTCAATGTCAGTTCCCATTGAGCTTATTTGCCCCCATCCCCAAATAGTTCGCTGGTTAGGTCAAACTTGAGGACCCAATCCTGACTTGTTTCCTCATCAATTGACCACTATTTAATCAGTTGCATCGCACTGAGAAAATTGTTGGTCAATTTTTCTTCCTTATGTTTCCATTAAAAACCATTCCCAAAAATTAGTTTTATGTTGAAAACAAACCACCCTTCCCGCCAACATTTACACACCCCTCGGGGTTAATGGCCATAGTCATCTGGTATTTTATTATGTTCCTGTATGAGATTTTGGCTCACTGGCTGTTATTGGCGAAGCTCCTTTCTAGTTTCATATTCGTCATACCTGCAGCAGTGCCTTTGGCATTCTGGTTTGTCATCCGCGTGCTCTGGCATCTGGGATGGCAGGCTGGTCCAATTCTAACTTACTGTCTGCCTGACATAATCGACCAACCAATATTCCTAACCATTTCCACCTTTCTCACAGATGTTAGCGTAGCAATGGTCCCTTCTTTTCAGCTGAACCAGATTGTGAAGAAAAGTTTCCCTGTCCATGATAGCCTAGTTCCACTCAAAATATCAAATCCACACCCCATAGTTGCTGCGGCTATTGTGCCCATGTCAGTAGGATCTGACAATCCAACTTGCAATGAACTTACTCCCCCTATGAACCTAGCGGTTTCCCCTGATCCCACTACCATCTCTTTGGTATCACTGGATTCATCCGCAACTTTCAATAAAGAGAACTTCGCTTACTTTCTTATTACCCATGAAGATTAGTGTTGGGTCCCACCACGTCTCCTTTGAGGCCTTGGTGGATACCAGAGCCGCAGGCAATTTTATGAGTGTTGAACTGGCTCAACAATTGGAACTTGACCTGGATGTAGGTCCTTCAGTGATGGTTGCATCGTCAGCCTCCCAAACCTCATACCTAGTTCTCCAGCCAGTTACATTCTCAATACACCAGTTCAGCTTCTGCTATTGGTTCTCGCCAATACCAAACTTGGTGTTCCCAGTTATCTTAGGAGTTGGATGGTGGCGTTGGCAACATATTAATATTCATCTAGAGTCAAATATGCTGTCTTTTGCCAATGATCAAACTGAGGGAGACTTTCCCTCTAGCCAATACTCTCAATAAAGCCCAAGGTCGTAGCTCCATAACTTCCCATGTTTCCCCTTTGGGCCTTCCGTCCAATTTTCCTGAAGAATTGATGTGCTCCTGGAGTATTTTTTGATTCCAAGAAGGTGGACCATCTTCCTCCTCACACTAAATTCAACTGTGGATTCCATACAACGGTACAGTTGGTGAATATCAACTGACCGTTGTATTCCCACACAGCGGAAAAGGAGGTTTCACTCAACACTTGGTTATATGATATGCTTAAAAAGGGTGGCTGTTTAAAGAGACATGGCCAGTCGTGTCCCCCATTGTCTTTGCCAAAAAATCTGATGGTTCTCTCTATCCCTGTGTGGATTATGGCCACTTAAACAATGTTATAGTTCACGATCCCTACCCTCTGCCCCTGGAGCAGATGATCAGCCAAGCATTCACCAAATCTTGGGTGTTTTCTAAATTGGATCTTGTAAATGCCTTCAACCAGATTCAGATAATGGAAGGGCAAGAATGGCTAACAGAAATCTGGATGAAGAGAGGCATTTTTAAATCCGTGTGATGCCCTTCAGCCTGAAGAATGCCCCCACTACAGTTCAACAAATGATTGACAGCGTACTGGGCAATCTCCAGTTCACTGCATGGTCGCATATATTGACAACATTTTGGTCCACTCCCTGACTCCCAAACAACATGCTATTGACTTGGAAGCGGTCGTGGCTGCCTTGCACAAAGAGGGCTTGTTTGTCAAACCTTCCAAATTCGAGTTTTTATAAAGAAAAAGTTACCTTTCTCAGGAAACTCGTTCTTAAGGATGGCTACATGATTCCCCCTGATAAGTTGAGAGTATCCGGGAATGGCCTACCCCAACAACCCAGAAACAATTACAGTGTTTCTTGGGAACCATTGTTTTCCTCAAAAAATTTTCCCTGGCTCTTTCCAGTTGGTGGCCCTGCTCCACCCCCTCACCAGCAAGAACGTGCCATTTCGTTGGACACCCAAATGACAGCAGGCGTTTGATTCAATAAAAGAAGTGTTTTTATCCCCTCCCATCCTGAAACACACAGATCCTGCTAAACTGTATATCGTCACATGCGATGCCTCCTTGGTGGCAGTGAGGGCAGTGCTGCTTCAAGAGCACGAGGGCTTGGAGCACCTGGTCGCCTACTTTTCCTGAAAATTTACACCTATGGAGCAATCCTGGGCCATTTATGATAAGGAGTTGGAAGCCGTAGCATGGGCACAAACTCATTGGCAATACCTGCTACAGGGTGCCCAGAAGGAGTTAACTGTTTGCACGGATCACCAAGCTCTCTTCTATTTTTAAAAACCCCAGAAATTGGTTCATCGGCAAGCCTGAACCTATTGGGACTTGTGTAGTTTCAATTTCAAATACAAATTCATAAAAGGTGCGCTTAACGTACTTCCCAAGTTTCTCAGCCGCAACCCCGCCCAATGTCCCACAAATTCAGAAGAAACAGCTCTCATTACAGTGATTCCAACTGCTCAAATTTTGTCAATTGTTCCCCCCATCATCTCTTTTGCCGCCCTTGCTCCTGACGCCCCACTTGTTGCTCAGGTCTTAGCCAGCCAAATGACCTGCCCCAAAGGGGTGGAGTTACTTGAGCAATTGTCCCATCAAAATCATAAGCACTCTCTGTACTCTTTGGTGGAGGGCCTCATTTATTTTAGGTCACAAATTTGGGTTCCCCCTCTTTTCAGATCTGAGGTATTCCGCACGCATCATGACCCCTCCACGATTGGCCATCTGGGCAATAAGAAATGCATCGACTTGATCAAGCAGAACTATAACTGGGCAGGTTTAACTAAAGAAGTTCTGTTCTGAATCACTGATTGCATTACTTGTGCTTGGGCTAAGTAAGACCGTTTGAGCAGAAATGGGCTTCTACACCCCTTACATCAGGCGGAGGGTCCATGGATTTTATCATCAAAATCCCTTTCTCTAATGGGTTTACAGCAGTGATGGTGGTGGCAGATTGTTTCACTAATTCTCCATTTTTATTCCCTGCGCTTCCATGATTAAGTCAGAGGAAACCACCCATCTCTTTGTATGCCATGTTTTTTTAATGTTTGGTCTCCCGCAGGAGATCATCAGCGATCATGGTCCACAATTCACAACGCGGTTCTGGAGTGAACTCTTATCCATTTTAAAAATCTCCCCTGTTGCTCCACGGTGTATCATCCCCAGTCCTATGGGCAGACCAAGCGAGTTAACCAAGTCTTTGAACAGTATCTGCGCTGCTATGCTGCAGCTGCACAGGACACCTGGGCTAACGACCTTCCCCTCGCTCAATTGCCTACAACGATGGAATGCACGCTTCCACAGGGTTTTCCCCTTATGAAGTAACATTAGGATATAACCCTTCCTTTTTGGTCAGACCCTGCTTGCATCCCGAGGTCCAAGCTGTCACGGATTATGCTGAGCATATTAAGTCTACTCAATCCTTAGTGTGGGAACACCTCACCAAGGCTATTAAAGAATACAAGCGGTTTGCGGATCAGAAGCGGCTCCCAGGTCATGACATATCAGTGGGTTCTTATGTTATGCTTGACACACGCCATTTGAGAATGCAAGTACCCTTCCACAAGTTTGAAAGTAAGCGTTCAGGTCCCCACTTGGTGGAGGAAGACTTGGGTAATGGTGCGTTCCGGTTAAAACTGCCAGCCCATTGGAAACAGCATCCTGTATTCCACGTTTCTCAGTTGTCACCTTTTAAGGGTACTGTTCCCATAGATCCTGAGCAGATAATACCTGAAAATATGGAGAAAGCTAAAGTAGAAAATATCCTAGCATCCCGTAAGTCCCGTTGGTCCATTCAGTATCTTGTGGCCTGAAAAGGGTATCCAGCTTATGAGAACAGTTGGGTTAGTGCTTGAAATTGCACCAACTGCATGGAACTGGTCGAAGCATACCATGAATCCCGCCCTGACGCCTTCTGTCCCCCCAAAAAAGTCACAATGGTAATGGTGATCAAACTACCCAAGGCGCACAAAAATGTGGCCCTTGTGCAGTTCTCTTGTGGTGGTGTCCTTCCTTTGGAAAAAAGAAAGGGTAATGTAAGTCCAGGGGAACGTCCCTTGTGCATAGATAAGACACTCTTCCCATTTTCAAGCAAAAAGGGTCCAAAGATGGTGGCCATGCCCCTCATCACCCAGGGTGACCTCGCCCACATGGTAGACAAGTGTTGGGTAATGGCTTGCCTCTCTAAACCCCTCCCCAGTACCTTCGCTTACCATGGCCAAGCTCATTAGACAGATTATGGATATCTGTGCTGAGATTGCTGAATCAAATTGGTTGCTCCAAAAGTGATGGAAATTATGTCATGGTTGGATGACATGATAGTAGGCACTGATGCTAGGGACAAGGCTGGGCGACAGGAGGCCCAGAAGAAGAAGCTTCAGGCCCTTCCTGACCTGAAGCACACCTTAGATCAACGCTGGGTGCAAGCCAAACAAGCCCAGGTTGATACTAAGGGTGTGCAAAACGCCCAACCTCTTATTTCAGCTCAGGCCCTAAAACGAACGATTTACATTTTGAATAAGAATGGTTCAATTAGCTTGGTTGGAGAGCAAGGGTTCGAGTCCCACTCCAGCTATGAGATTTTGACTTCTGGTAAAATAAGGCTCAATCAATTACTCAAGTGAAGGCACTTTCAGTATATTTTACCAAAACGGATGGAAGCATCTGTTAATTGGAATGTCAAGGCTTAGGCGCATTTCCGCAGAACCCAAATTTCCCCAATTCATTTTAAATAGGTTTTTGTGATCAACACTCCTTGTTGATCAACTTTCTTAATAAAAACACCCTGTTATTTTACGTTTTTCCAATGTTTCCTTGGGCAATACTGGTGGTGGACCTCTTCAGGGAGGTCTCCAATCATGTGGGCCACTACCTTATCTCGCAATTTACCAAAATCCCAGGGGCACCTGCGGGCCGCCCAGGTCCCCTCAGATCGAGGCACCCAAAGCCCCTGACATCAAGCCACAGTGATTATGGACGCCCCTCTGGGGTTCACTCAAGCAGTGTTGTTTCTTACTTACCTGGTATTTTATGTTGCTACGTGTACACTTGCCTGGGGTACCTTTTGCATGGGCACAGCTCGAAGTGCTTGTCTTCCCATTCTTCTAATGGCTAGTCCCCTAGCAATGTGGGTTTGCATCCCACATCACCTTGCTGGGAATGAGAGAGTTACAGATACTCTCTTGACATTAGTCGATCAACCCTTTTATTATGTGCATAAGAATTATCCATGTGGGACTTTCTTCATTAGTAAATTGGGTGCGCTGGCCATTTGTCACTGCCACGATGGTGCTCACCACAGTTTTCTCATTTGGTTTTGTACTGGTGCATCTCAGTGTTATTCTTGCAACTACCAACTGGGAAGTATCCACCCTTCCTGCTCATACCTGGTGGTCTCAGACTTTTCGCAATCCTAAGATTGTAATTCCCCACCTTTCTCCCGAGATTTACTCAGAAATTTATCAGGCCTTAGCTTCCCTGGAACTAAAACCCTCATTAAACAAAGACAATTCGTCTGGTTCCCATCCGCTTTTGTGAGGACTGGATCTATTGTCCCAGTTGTCTCCCAAGGCTGGGACTGGGTTTTTGCGATACTCCGCACCCAGCCTCTCTTGTGGAATGCAATAGGGGTTTGGAACAGGTCTTGGAGCAGAATCTAACTAATGAAGCCTCTTTCCATTCCTTCTTCGAGTTCTTTTCTCTGCGTCAAGCGGGTCATCTGATGAAGGTCTACTTAAGTGAATTCTGCAAAAAAGCCCAGGCTTTGCCCTTAACTAACGAGGTTAAAACGTTGTTTCTCCATTCGACCTTGGATATATCAATATGTAACTCCCCAATTTAGCAGTCACCTCCTTCCAAATTCGAGCATCTTGTCAAAATCCTTTGGGGTAGTTTCTCCGCCCCAACCCAGAAGGGGCCAGGTAATTTGGCCATCATCAGATTGAATCATATAAATACGGGTGCCAAAAAGTTGCGCGCGCCTTTGGAAATGAGGGAATCTTATCCTTTAAATCCTTTGACATCTTCCAAATTTGGAACTGCACAGGGGTCTAGCCTCAAGAATGATGTAACAGTTTCAGTTTATTCCGCTGTGATGATGTCACCCATGGTCATCCCTATAAATACCGCCTCCTCAACTAGTGAGTTTTCCTTGAAACGTGAGATGCTTCCCACTGATTTCCTCCCCATCAAGGCGGAAATTGGGAATGTCATAGGGTCTGAACCCGCACTTAACAAAAAGGATTCTGTTATCATTTTTTCTCCCTGACACATTTCCAAGGAGCACGCTGAGGCATCGGCTCTGGGCTTGGGGGTGATGGCCCTGGATAATGATGCACACCGAACCCTCGAAACAAATGAGGGTTTATTCAAACAAAAAAACGCGTTTTATAATGCAAGCAATTTATCTCAAAACAGACCGTTTATTTGTTCATATGGTCTAGAGGAGGACTCAAGTTCAGTTTATCATATTACTCCTGAGAACCCTCGCTTGACCCCTACTATGATTAGGGTTCCCAGGAAGTGGAGAAGGAACTGCGCCATAAATATAAAGATGTCTATGCACCTGCAGAAGGTGGGGTGGGATATGTGGCTTCAGTAGTAAGAGAGGGCCCACTATTCTACCCCCTTCTATGATTCCAAAACATACCCTGATGGCTTGTTGAGACCGGAGGAAGAATTTTCTGGTGAGTTGATGGCATTTTCTGCGTTGAATAAATCCCATTCTGGATATTTCTTGTTGACTGCTACCCTTTTATCCTCTTTAGGGAAAATTCAGCACAACGATTTTGGTGGACTACTGGTGCTTCAAATAACTTTATTGATCAAAATCTTGCTGACTACCTTGAGTTGAGTTATTCACCAGGTGGTATGGTTAGGGGTGGGGCATCTCAAGGTATTCCCACACTGAATGTCATAGAGCCAGTCAATTTCCAAATAGGTTCTTATCTATTGTCTGACCAGTTTCAAGCTATCAAAAATCTCTTGTTTCCCATCATTTTAAGGTTGAGTGGTGGCGATAATTTGATGTCAGAACAAATTAAAAGAAAACACTCTAACCTTGTTTTCAACTAGCGGTCATTAGTTAATTGTTCCTTTGTCAGGGGATAACGCCCCGGGTAAATTACCCCATTGACCCAATATTCCCAGTTCATATCTGGCCCCTTTTCTGAAGCCCCCTGTGGAACTTTCCTTACCTTCTTGTTTGAAGGAGTTGGCATCATCCTTTGATGAAGCTTCAGCTAGTACGCTACCAGAACAATCTGAGTTTGATTGTGAATTTAAATTTACTGTGGATCTGGTGCATATATCTTCTCCCATATACTCATTGACTGTCCGGGAGGAGGAGGTTCTAGATGTATGGGTGAAGGAGCAGTTGGCTAAGGGTGCCATCTTTCAGCGTACTTCCCCAGTTTGCTCCCCACTGCTTTTTGTGGAGAAGGCAGATGGAACTTTACATCCGTGTATCGATTATGGGAACTTAAACATTGTGACAGTACCTAACCTCCATCCCATCCCTTTAGATTCCCAGATTGCGCGTTATGTGGAGAAAGCAAAGGTCTTCTCCAAGCTAGATTGCCTCAATGCGTTCAATCAAATCCGGATAAAGAAGGGCCAGGAATGGTTAACCGCATTCTGTACCAGAAAAGGAATTTTCCAGTTCCAGGTTATGCCCTTTGGGCTTAAGAATGCCCCTGCCATCTTTCAACGCCGCATTGATGCTGCGTTAGGAGACTTTTTGAGGGTATGTGCGGTTGCCTACATGGATGACATTCTGTTGTTTTCCCTGATCCTAAGTCACATACAGTTCATCTTCGACAAGTAGTAGAGATTGAGGGCTGCTTGCCTTACCCTCAAGATTAATAAATGTGAATTCTTCAAGTCCCAGGTTAATTTTCTGGGCAACGTCGTTTTTTTACAGGGCCATATGATAACTCCAGACAAGGAAAAGGTTATCTGGGAGTGGCCTACCCCCACCTCTGTCAAGGAATTGAGGAGTTTTTTGGGGACGTGTACGTTCCTCAAGAAGTTCACATCCAGTCTCTCTGATGTGGCAGCCCCCTTATATAAGGCTAGCGGGGATAAGGTGCTTCAGTGGTCCCCCATTCTGGAGGATGCTTTCCAAGCGGTGAAGTGCACCTTGTTATCCACATCCATCCTTCGCCATGTTGACCCTACCAAGGAGTTCATTGTGTCCTCAGATGCTTCCAACTTTGCCATTGCGTCTGCCCTGTTACAAGTGGGGGAAGATGGGTCTGAGCATCCAGTGGGAAATTTTTCTAGGAAAATGTCTCTACATGAGTTAAACTACGCCGTTTATGACAAGGAATTATTAGCAGTGGTGGAGGCGTTGATTTATTGGCGTCACCACTTACATGGCTCTTCCCAACCATTCCAGGTATGCACTGACCACCGGGACCTGTTGTATTACTGTGCTCCACATGTTCTAACACCACGTCAGACCCGTTGGCATGAGACCCTTTCCCTATTTACATTTTCCTATGAGTTCACCAAGGGCAAGGAGAATGGTCTGGCGGATGCTTTGAGCCGCAAACCTGCTTTGGCTCCCAATCTGAAGGAGGTAGAGATTCACAACACTCAGTTGATGATTCCCCCAAGTATGATTCTGCCTCAACTTCCTAAGTCCACGGTACATAAGCCAGCGCTCATGCCTTTGGAAAATGCCGCAGAATATAGCATGTTTAGGAAGGTAGTTATTTCTCAGCCGTTCTCAGCTGAATATGCTGTTGTTCTTGGTAAGAGTGCTCTGATTCAGGAGGACTTATCCAGGGGTTATCACGTGAAGGATGAGATGATGTGGTTTCAGGGGCGCCTATGGGTTCCTGCTAGACCACTGCGCCTGGAGATCATCCAGGACCATCATGATGGAATCACCGTTGGTCATCCTGGGAAAAAAAATCCTTGGAGTTGATATGACGCACTTATAATTGGAAGGGCTTGCCTGTTCAGGTAGGGCGGTACTGCAAAGAGTGACTGATCTGCAATCATATGAAACCCAATCGGCAACATTTAGCAGGGTTGCTGGTACCAGTCCAAAAGGCTGAAGGGCCTTGGACTTCCTTATCAGTGGATTTCATTGTGGAGTTACCCGTTTCAGATGGGTATGATGCAATCATGGTGGTGGTGGACCGCTTTACAAAGGTCGCTCACTTTATTCCTTGCAGAATAACTATAACTGCCGCTGAAATAGCCAGGCTCTTTGTCGCCCATGTATTTGCGCTTCATGGGGTTTCTCAAGAAATATTAGTGACCGGGGACCCCAGTTCACCTCCATCTTTTGGGAAGAGTTGTTTAAATTCTCTTCAGATCCGCCCCTGCCATTCAACGGCATATCACCCCCAATCAGATGGGCAGACTGAACGAGTGAATCAGTGCTTGGAACAATTTCTGCGTTGTTACACCATCGCAGACCATTCAAATTGGATTCCTCACCTTCCCATGGCCCAGTTTAGTTACAACAACACTTTGCATTCCTCAATCAGTTGTTCACCTTTTTTTGCTAACCACGGCTTTAACCCTGCTTTTAACATGGAGCCCAGCTGTGGTTCCAAAGTGGAAGCGGTGCTGGACCTTGCTAAGACTCTAAAGAAGGTCCATCAAGGGGTTTCTATAAGTTTGGAGGCGGCTATGTGGGTTTATAAGGAGAATGCCGATGGAAAGCGCCAGGTGGGTCCAGCATACAAGGAAGGGGATCTCGTGATGCTTGATGCTCGCAACATCCCTATCAAGCAGCCATGCAAAAAACTGGGTCCAAAGAGGATTGGTCCTTACCGGGTAGTTAGAAAGGTGGGACATGCCTCATACCAGTTGGATCTTCCCTACGCGTTTCAGATTTTCTCCATCTTTCATGAAAGCAAGTTGAACCTGTTTGAGGGCCCTCCTCCTGTGACCCCTGAGGCTTATCTTGTGGATGGGGCACCGGAATGGGAAGTGGAGGAGATAGTAGCCTCCCGCCAGGTTAAGCGACGCCTTGAGTACTTAGTATCATAGAAAGGGTTTGACGCAGCAGAGAACAGCTGGGTTCCAGCACGGGATTGTGTACATGCCCAAGACCTGATAGAATCATTTCATAATCATTTTCCTGAGGCTGCAGGATCTCAGCCAGAGCCAGCCGTTGCTGCTATGAAGTTGCCACCAGCACATAAGAACTTCTACTTAGCAAACGCCCCTGGAGGGGGTGGAGCCCAAGAAGGAGGAGAGGGTAATGTCATGGTTGGATGACATGATAGTAGGCACTGATGCTAGGGGCAAGGCTGGGCGACAGGAGGCCCAGAAGAAGAAGCTTCAGGCCCTTCCTGACCTGAAGCACACCTTAGATCAACGCTGGGTGCAAGCCAAGCAAGCCCAGGTTGATACTAAGGGTGTGCAAAACGCCCAACCTCTTATTTCAGCTCAGGCCCTAAAACGAACGATTTACGTTTTGAATAAGAATGGTTCAATTAGCTTGGTTGGAGAGCAAGGGTTCGAGTCCCACTCCAGCTATGAGACTTTGACTTCTGGTAAAATAAGGCTCAATCAATTACTCAAGTGAAGGCACTTTCAGTATATTTTATCAAAACGGATGGAAGCGTCTTTTAATTGGAATATCAAGGCTTGGGCGCATTTCCGCAGAACCCAAATTTCCCCAATTCATTTTAAATAGGTTTTTGTGATCAACACTCCTTGTTGATCAACTTTCTTAATAAAAACACCCTGTTATTTTACGTTTTCTAATGGTTCCTTGGGCAACCCTGGTGGTGGACCTCTTCAGGGAGGTCACCAATCATGTGGGCCACTACCTTATCTCGCAATTTACCAAAATCCCAGGGGCACCTGCGGGCCGCCCAGGTCCCCTCCAGATTGAGGCACCCAAAGCCCCTGACATCATGCCACACTTGGTTATGGACGCCCCTCTGGGGTCCACTACAGCAGCGTTGTTTCTTACTTACCTGGTATTTTATGTTGCTACGTGTACACTTGCCTGGGGTACCTTTTGCACAAGCACTGCTCGAAGTGCTTGTCTTCCCATTCTTCTAATGGCTAGTTCCCTAGCAATATGGGTTTGCATCCCACATCACCTTGCTGGGAAAGAGAGAGTTACAAATACTCTCTTGACAAATTAAGCCCTACAATTGGAATCCGCATAGCCAAAGAGGGATGAAGATTGAGTTATTGGCCAGAATCTCTGACAGTTTTGATTCACCCAGCAGTGCAATTGTTGAACTTAACCCCCTCTCAAAATCGTTGGGATGATCCTCAACGTGCAGGTAGTAGCATTGGACACCATTGACAACAGTTTGAAGCTCCCTTCCAGTAAATCAAGAGTTGCAGCCAATGCAACACTTTTGACTGAACGAATGGCCCAGCAACCAGGCATGGGCAGGTTGGGCATCCCAAACCCATTCCCAACTAATTTGGGACCACCCCTACATGGGGTGGCCTTGGGGGATTCCCACTGCTTGTCAGTCCAGATGCCATCACACTAACCATCAGAAATGCAGTTGAGCCTTGGTTTGGGCATTTGAGGTTAAACTGAAAGTTACTCAGCCTGCTCCAAATCCTTCAATGTCAGTTCCCATTGAGCTTATTTGCCCCCATCCCCAAATAATTCGCTGGTTAGGTCAAACTTGAGGACCCAATCCTGACTTGTTTCCTCATCAATTGATCACTTTTTAATCAGTTGCATCGCACTGAGAAAATTGTTGGTCAATTTTTTTCCTTATGTTTCCATTAAAAACCATTCCCAAAAATTAGTTTTATGTTGAAAACAAACCACCCTTCCCGCCAACATTTACACACCCCTCGGGGTTAATGGCCATAGTCATCTGGTATTTTATTATGTTCCTGTATGAGATTTTGGCTCACTGGCTGTTATTGGCGAAACTCCTTTCTAGTTTCATAACCGTTGTACCAGCAGCAGTGCCTTTGGCATTCTGGTTTGCCGTCTGGGTGCTCCAGCATCTAGGCTGGCAGGCCTGTCTAATTCTAATTTGCTGTCTTCCTGACGCTTGCTATCCACCTTGACATGTACCCTACTCTGGGATGAGGAAGCTGCTGCCAAAGATTAGCCCTTCAATCCCTCCTCCCCTTCCACCATGGAGGGATAAGTGGTCTATGAGCCCCAAGTGGTTGTTTGTTTCATTTGGTATGTTTCATTCAATCCGCTCATCTGTGCATTTTTTTAGTACTAGATGGTCCCAATCATCTGTGCATTTTGTTTGATTCAATTAGTTACATTATTCTTTAGTTTTAATTTTAGTTTTAGTTCAGTAATGTCCATCCCCTGGTCAGCTTACCTCAGTTAAATAAAAGAAAAATTTAAAATCCTGCATCTTCCTAGATAGGCCCTATAAAAGGTCCACAATTGTGATGCAGATGGTATAAGTGGCAGTGTGCTTAATTTTGTCTGTGTTGGCAACCATGGGAAATAGCTTCAGGAAGTACAGAAGGATTACCAGCAGCACAAGTCTTTAGTAATTCTCAACGTTTTAAACAAGTTCCAAATATAATCCCTTACCAACCTGAAAAACTAAAAACTAAAAACTTTTATACACGTTTTTATTAGATCTCTATTTAGATGCTATTGTTGAATAAGAACAAGAGAAAACTAGTCTATAAAACTTATATATAAATTTCCAACACACTGCAAAATTATATATCTAGACGTCATTATATAGACAAGGACAAACCTTACTACTAACCAAACATGCCATCTATTGTCAAGATGGCCCAATCACTCATAGGGTGATAATAAAAAGGGTTGAGCCACTTGTGATAAAATATTGGTTTGTTCACAGGGTGCACTAAAAGGTAAATTAGAGGGCCAACTTCTTTAATACATATGACTTTTTTCTTAGTTTTAAGCGTGTCAACCACGTTAAATTTTGGAGCTATACATGGCGGAGCTCTTTTAGAGCGCATCAGAACTCTCTCAACCTCTACATAAACAGAAAGGCTTATTTTGAACATTATAAAATATAACTGTATTTGGCGTTAGCAGCACAAAAAGTATTGAAAATACTGGAGACTCATTTGTGAAGCCATTACTTTATTCTAGTTATAAAAAATATAAATAGTATTATAAAGTGGGGTATATAAAAATAAATATTTGATTTGTAACAATTTGAGTTTTTCTCACAAGGCAATTGTGTATCTGCTATTGGTTTCAGGCCCAGAGGAGTCCATTTCTTTTACCCCTAGGATCTTCTGGGGGTTTTTCTTAATTGGTATAGAGCTTGGGTCTGCTTGTGACTATGAGTATGCTGCTCTTTTTGCTCATTAAATTATTGTGACCTTAATGCAGTTGCAGTTGCTCAAGTACATCAGTAGTATCCATTATTGGTAGTTAAATAAATTACTTTGTTTTTTTGGTGATCTTCAGTTTTGCTAAGATTTTCTAAAAATGAATTTTTCAAGATTCCTATATGACCGGACAATAAGCCCTAAGTCATTATGGCTGAATGGAATAGAATCCGATGAGTCTAAGTATGAGTTATGATTTTTAGCGCCTTATGATGAGACAATATTGGGTAAAATTGAATGGTATTGGATCGCTTCCAAATGAGGTGATTAGGAGATATTGATGCAAGATGAATAATTGGAGAATCCCCTTGAATTTAGGCAATCTAAAATTTATTATATATCAACTTCTGCCAGAACCAGTGAGATACAGCGGAATATATTACTAAGCAAAGTGGTTGTTATTGACCAAAGTTGCTGAGATATCAGCAATATAAGTAGATTGAAGAGAGGTTGGTTGTTAATAGTTTAGATTGAGCGGAACAGCAAAAATCGGCTGCAATTTATTAAGATAAATAAAAAAGTGTCATTGGAGCAATAGCTCTATATTTATTAAACGTTTGTTACCTTATTCAAGTATGACGATCATCATATTGTCAGTCCTATTTCTCAGTGGGCTAAACCCTGCGCAAACCTTCAGCGTATCTCTGATATACCACCAAATATATAACAGTGGTGCTCACTACATAGGGGCCCAGAGATCAATTACACAAAATATATCTCCAGTCGCTGGCCATGGCGCATCAGGCTTGCATGGACATGGAAAATTCACAATATACTATCCCAGTTGACCATGCAGAACTCACTTGCCTTAGATGCTGTGCTCAAAAGGCAGGATAAACTTTTTCAGGAAACCTGTAGTGATAAGTTGCCTTCATTTGATTGTGATGGGAATATATATGGGTTCTTTAAGCAATTTGAGCTTGCAATGTAAGGAGCCTCTGACTGGCAGAAAGTGAAACTGATAATATCCACCTTGATTTTGGAAGTGCTGACCAAGTCACCTATTATTTACCAAACAGTTCCATTTCATACTGAGAAGTGAAAGATACTGCGTTTGGTTGTTTGGGGGTACTGCAAAGATGGCACAGCGGAAGGCTGAATTCTTGACCAATGGGGTTCAGCTTAATGAGACTCTCACAGCTTTTGCATATGATTCATAGTAGAATCCCACATGCTAATTGGGGCAGGGAATCTATCAAAGTATGACGTGTGCATTGCAATGACCTCCGCCATGAAGCCATACTGCAAGCTATACAATGTCATGACCCCAATGTTGGATAATGACTTACCCTTTCCTAAAGATTTTTAGTTCTTGCGCCATATATCCGCCAACTTTCCTCCACCCAATACTGAGCATAACACTTTTGCTACCATTGCGGACCAATTAGTTTAGGAAATTCGCCTATCTGGTTCAGATTCAATCAAGTTTCCCCAGCAGATAAACGTCCGCCTGTACCTGCTTATCTTCCATGGCCTAACTACTTCCCTGGGCCTAAATACGCTGTCTGTCAGCAGTAATTATATTGACCTGGTCCTGTTTACGCTGATCACCTACTATACAACTTTTCATGTGAACCAACTTGGCTTATTTAAGGGCGCAGGCCCTATGGGGTAAATTGTTTTGAATGTGGTCGCCCTGGGCACCTAGCATGTGGTTGCCCCAATCAATGGGTTCATTACATCCAGAAGGATTAATGTGACCAGGAAAAAGTCAGAGCGTATTAGAAACTGGACTCTCTACCTCCACTATCCCAAATTCAAACGTCCCAACTGAATCACTGAAGTATATGCAGTGGAAGCCCTCTAGTAAAATGATACATTCCTGTATCAGCAGCCTGTTGGAGGAGTGTAAAATCTTACTGGATTGGATATTATCAGCAAACAAACCCAAAAATCTTTTTACTGAACAGGTTCATTCTCTTGTGCACTTCGTCTGTGTTTAGTATATTAGATTATCAGTTGATAATAATATGACGACTATTATCCATAGTTGAGTATGAATTCTTATATCTCAGCCCAACGCTTGGCCAGCATTCTCGATTAAATACTTAAGATGTAGTGATCTAGGGATTTGTTCCCTTGTTCTGTCCAACCCAATCTTCTCTTAGATTCCCTGGTGACAGTCTCTTTGGTCCAAAACATAGTTGGCAGTGATCCCCAATTGTGTCTCCTTCTTCTCTAGATCCCCGCTCATATCTTACTCATTTCCTTAAGAGTCTCCAAATTATCGCACACAGCAATAATATCCTTGATATTAATAGCACAATTGAAAGCTGATATAGTTTACTACTTAAACTATATACCAGATGAAAACTATATTGATAAACTACTTTTGTGTTATCTGCTTAACTATCTGTTTTTTATTAGGAGTAAACTCTAGGGAATTTGTAGTAGAGATTTGGCCGTCTAACCCTCAGTTGACACCTCTTTGATGAAATGGCAGCCGTTGCCATTAAATCACCCATTCTCATCTTGGCAACGATGGTCTTCCCCATTTTGGCTAGGATTCTTTCATTGGACATCCTTGATACCTAAATGGAAAGAGTCAGAAAAAGTGTCCCTAACGTTTTCCTCTCAATCCAAGCGATCCAACCATATTTGGCTAGCGACCTGCTTATGTAATGGGACTTATTACCCACTAAGGCAGGTCATGCACCAATTTATCAATTCACTAGTTGCAGGCGGCATTACTCGCCTTGAAACTTGCTATTTATTCCCAATCAGTCAGTGATGAAACCTGACCAATCCCAATTGGTACACCTGATAGTTAATCACTATTGGATGCCCATATTTCATCAGCAACTCCGCCTGACAAGATTTTAAGTATTCATCTGGATTGATCCCTGTTGGATACGATCAGACAAATATCCCAAAATCCCTTAAATGTAGTTACTCCAAAACTTGAACCAACCAGTTTCCAATTCACTTCGCCTTAGGGAATTATCCCCTAGAGATTCCTGGTAATCTAGCAGGCTGGGAATATGGGCAGAAAATCCCAACACATTCCCCCTCTTGCTAGATTTCCAGCGAGAAAAGGACCGGGGTATGAGAACACTGCTTTGGACACTCAGTCAAATACTTTGTTGGCTCAAGTGGAGTACAATCATCATTACTCAACGCTGCTTGGGATGACCTTTGGCATGTGGTGCTCTTCCTCTTTCTCCTCGCTACTGCCTACTCAGAGCATGGTCCCTACAATCTACTGTCATGCTGGGCTGATCGATTTACTCATGATAATATTTGTCCTGTGATCCAGTTTTCCCCCATCAGGGCATATGACCCACTGTCATATTCAGGATTTTTGGTCTGGCATCCTTGATTTCCTGACTTTCTCCTCATCCTAGACAGGAGACTCTTGCCGTCAATGTTCATTTCATGGCCCAATTAAGAATACTTATTTTTGTTCGCCCTCATTATTTCTCTCATAGCTCTTGGCTCAAGTTATTCCTAATTCTTCTCTTGGAGAGCTTATCCCATTAATTTTGATATTAATCTCTAAAATTGGAGCTTAATGAATTGTAGAGTGCATAATGTTTTTTTCCATATAAGTTCAACATCCCCCCTCTCATCCAGCTCATATGTCAAATTCTGAGTCACAATACCAGCAGCTTCTAAATAGTTTGTCTGATCAAGACCTCTGGTTCTTCCAGCAGATGAGTTGGGATGCATGGCGGAACCTCTTTTATGGTCCTTCCAGGACTCATACGCCTAGTCTGGCGCCAGTGGCTAGTCCTTCTGTCAAATTACCATAAATGGTAACCAATCCCTCCAAAACCAGGCTTGCGATAATTTTGAACAACTCTCAGCAAATTCTTCCTCTATCATCAATTCCAGAGTTGGATTTCAAAACTCTCCTGGATTTGGCTCCTTTCGCTGATGCACTGACCATCATCATGGATGCTCGGGAGATTATGCCATTTGCTCTTAATCACTCTCTTCTTGACAGGTTGGACCTGCTTCCTGAGTTCCTCTTCTGACTTGGACAATATTACAAACCTGCTGTTCTGGCTACCAAGCTCACCAATAGTAACAGTATTCATTTTGAGCTCCCCTACGATGGACTCTGGGCCCAAGTAACCAAGGCTTTGTCCCTAGTGTTGAATCCCTATGATCTTGAGAACATCCTAGATCAGGATACCGCCGCTTATGCCCTTCGCTTTGCTGGCCAAATTCTTCAAAGTTGGTCCACAAAGCTTCCCAGCCTCTCCCAGGTTTCACCGTTCCTTCAGCTTCAGCTTCCAAGAAGCCTGTAGTCATTGCTTTCAGGATGCCATTTGCTCCCTGTACGACATTCTCTTCGCTGGCACTTCTCATCAGTATCTTCCACTGATGGCTTTAGTAGGGGGCATGATTCAGCAACCCCCATCAAGCATCCCTTATTTACTGCCAGTCCATATGTCTGGTGTTCTTAATGAAGCCCATCGTCAGGCGCTCAAGACTAATCTTCCAGCTCTGGTACTGTATTGGTATTACTTAGGGGTATTTTCTGTTTGCCTCTTCTTATACTTTTTCTTTTCTCCCCACTCCAGGGTTTTGCAATCGGCTTCTTCCAACATTTCAATTTCCCTTCCCCTAGTTGCTTTCTCACAGGGCTCTTCATCTTTTTAAAGAACGTGGTTTGTGTAGGTCTAGCTCTCACTAGCGTCTGATCTCACATTGATTTCAATGAGCTTTTCATTCATACTGCGATCCATCCTCCCTCCCCCAAGAGGTGACATAGGCAGAATCATCCCCATATTGAGGATAATTAATAAAAATAAAAATTATAAAACTATATCAGTTTTTTATGCGGTTTATAATCTCTTTTTTTCAATATCCTTTAGCAATTTTTATTTTATTCTTTATTTTTACATGGGACTTGATCTTGTTTTGGTTCAGCAGTCCATCTTTTTATTTTTTCCCCAAATTTGGGTCCTGGGTACTTAAACCTGCCAGTTTTCTATGGTTCAGAGGTCCTTTTTTCGGACTTAACCATCTAGATTGGTTCAGAGGTCCTTTTTTAACTTGACCTAATCATCAAGACATGACCAAAAAATGGTTTATTGGTCCTTTGGGAACTCTTTTATTTTTTTTCATTGATCCAATGCTTTAGATACTTACCATGGACTTGATTCACAACTTTTCCATCTAAGAGATTATTGAGGAGTAGGCATCAGTCGCCGTCTTGGCAATAAGTTCAAACGGACCCAACCACAACACATCTAGTTTGTTTCTTCTTCTGAAAACATGAATATCGCTATAGGCTACTCTTTTGTCTATTTGATATTCTTCTAAGGCTGGTCAGTTCTTATCTTCCATCAATTTCACTCATATCTTTTTCTTCAATGTAGTATCAAATGCTTGCAATTGCATATTGATCAGGATATTTGTCAGTCAGTTCAAGTACTGTTTAGCACTCATCCCCGACGTTGGTTCTACCACCAAGTATAAAATTGGTGGCAACGCGGCCTTTCTTCCATATAACAACTCAAACGGCATATTTCCCATTGCCATATGATGACTGATATTGTAGGTGAATGTCACCAAAATCAGGTACGTTCCCCATGCAGAAGTTCTTCCTGTGATCAGCTTCCTCAGTATCATGACCAGCATTCCATTTAATCGTTCTACCAGTCTGTTTGTATCCATCTGGTATGGTACTGACACGACTCCTCTGATCCCCATTATCTCATTCAATCTCAGGATCACATGAGACATGAAGTTTGTCCCATTATTGCTAAGCAGGATCTGCAGACATCCATGTTGATATACTACTTGATCCAGGATGAACCTTGCAGTGCTGGTAGCATCTACTTTCGTTAAGGCCTTCATCTCGACCCATCTTGTCAGATGGTTGAAAGCAACTATTATGTACATGACTCCCCCTGTGCTCATTGTTAACGGTCCCATTACATCAATGGACACCATATGCCAGGAAAATCCAGGGCGGACCAGTTATTATCCAGTTGTATTCTTATGTGGCTTGTGCAGCTGGCACTCCATGCAACAAGCTAGATAATCCACAACATCGTAGTTTATGGACTCCCCATAATAGTACTGGCAAATATGATTGGTTTTTTTATCAGGCCTCCATGCCTGAAAACCTTGTGAGCGGCTTGTACAATAGCTGCTCTTTCTGACAGCTTCAGGAATAATAACTGCTTCCTATTGATTGTCTTAAACACTTGTCTATCTATGGTCTTGGTGTTTTCCATTGCTTTCTGAAGCGCATCTTGGATTTCTTGGGTCTCATTCCCAATTTCTCCATCGACCATTCTCTGGAATAGCTCATCTGCCTACAGGTATACCATCTGGACCATTGGTAATAACGATAAGCCATCCACATTCTGGTGAGAAGCCCCCACTCAGTGGACTATCTTGTAATCATAAGCCTGTAGCTTAAGTGCCCATCGGGACAGTCATCCTTCTGGCTCTCTCAAATTTTGGAGCCAATGAAACGAAGAGTGGTCCATCACCACTTTAAAGTGCATTACAGGGATATACACCTAAACCCTGCTTACATGCGTAAATGACTGCAAGGCATTCACGCTCAGTTATGGTGTAGTTCCTCTCATTGGCTGAGAGTGTCCAGCTCACATACACCACCAGATGTTTGTCCACAAGTTCATCTACTTGGCTTAGCATGGCACTGATCGCCATCAATGAAGCATCAGTTTGTATATTAAACTCTCAAATTGAAATTCAGATATTTCAGAATCAGAGAATCTA
The DNA here is from genome assembly GCA_022478985.1 of Massospora cicadina. Lineage (NCBI taxonomy): Eukaryota > Fungi > Entomophthoromycota > Entomophthoromycetes > Entomophthorales > Entomophthoraceae > Massospora > Massospora cicadina. The sequence goes on along the minus strand of JAKSZP010016214.1, from coordinate 45,912 downwards.
TTAAATACCAGCGTAGCTCATCAAAGGATTCCTTGGCCTCTTCATCCCATATGAATCCTTTTTTAGGATCCTTTAATAGATGGAATAAGGGCTCAGCTATTTGAGCGAAGTCCTGAATAAATCTTATGTAGTATCCGACCATCCCAAGGAACACTTGGATGTCTTGGACACTCTTTGGCACAGCCATCCATTCTATGGCTTCTATTTTCTGGACTTGTAGCTGCAATCCACTGGAGTTGATCATGAATCCCAGATATTCTAACTCTTTTTTTGAAGAAGTGACACTTCCTCAGCTTAATCTTCAGGTTAGCCATGGACAGTCACTTGAATACTTCTTCCAAGTAGTGTAGGTGATCAGTAAACGTCCTACTGAACACATTGATATTTTCCAGGTATACCAGGACGCACAACAACTTCAAGTCGCTCAGTATAGCGTCCATGGCCCTCTGGAACGTTGCAGGTGAATTACATAGACCCTGTGGCATCCTTTTCGGTTGGTACAGCCCCTGCGCGATAATAATCGCGCATTTTCCTGGTCTTCTTTTGGCAAGTCAATTTGCAATATCCCAAGATCAGATCCATCACGGAGAAATAATTCACTTCTCCCAATCAATCTAGTGCATCATTGATTCTTGGTAGGGGATATGAATCCTTCTTCATAATTTTATTCAGCTTCCAGTAGGCAATCACCACCCTGTTGGAGCCATCCTTTTTCTTCACGATTAGAATTGGACTCACCCAGGGACTCAATGATGGAACTAGAAGCCCATGCTTCACTGGTTTGCTGATTTCATCCTCCACTACCACTTCAGTAGCCTTTGATCATTGGATTGGTCTCATCCTGATCAGCAAATTTTCCCTGGTATCAACCTTGTGGATCATATCTTGTGCGCATCCCAAATCATGGGCATCCTGAGCAAATACTTCCCAATACTTTTTGAATAATTTGAGCACCTCCTCTTGCTAGCCTTCCATTAGTCAGAGAGTTTCTCTTGATCAACCAATAGGTTGATGCTCTCAGTTACCACGACTGGTAATCCCATCTCATCTAGAGTCCCAAAATTGTGGAATCTCCTCAATTCGGCTGTCAGGATCAGATTAAAAAATGTGATAATCTTATTCTTCCTAATCTTATCAGTTTTTCACTTGAATTCACCAGGAGAACTCGAATCTCTCCATGGCCTAGCATTATTATCCCAGGAGCCACCCAAGGCTCCACTCTGGACTTCTTCCAGGGGATTCCAACCTCCCCACACAACAGCTCAGGTATCTCCAAGGTCAACCCCATGTTGACTATCATCTGCAATCCTGGTGGTATGGTCTTCTCATTCTTGATCCTCAGTGCAATTCCCTGGTTCTCTAGGATTTCCGCCGGCATTTCTTGTCACTTACACCAACTAATTGGTACCAAACTGGGACAATGCCTTCATTGTATATTAGATTGATAAAGTTGTTTCTCCTATCCAGCGGAGCTTCACCCATCCTTCTGATATACCAATGATAACGTCTGACCCAATATGGTCAACATATTATCCTCAAAGTAACATTTGACTCCGTACTTCAGTAGAAACTCCATTCCAATCAGGATGTCATAGTTTTGATCTGTCAAAACTATTGCTGACGCAGATACCACCAACAATCTTAATCATGGTGGCAGCACACTATATGCTCCACAGGAAACGGTGGTGTTCAGCCCAGCTGTCCCGTATTCCTTCTTATGTTCCAATCCCAGCGAGATCTTCATCATCATTACCAGCTTGGTCAAGACAATGTTGATGGGCACTCCACTGTTGACAATTTCTCTCACCCACACTTGATTCGCTTGTATGTCTATATACGTACACTTGGAGTATTGCAATATAGTGTTTACTGAGTGAATAGTGATGTTATTAGCCAAATCAAGGGTGTGAATAATTTGTGCCGATGAATCAGGAAACAACTCCTTTATCACGCTGAGGGGATCTACATATTGCCTCATTTAATAGGACTTCAGATAATTCATCAGGATTCTTGGCAGTTCAAATCTTGTCCTCCAGTTGTCAGGCATACAGCCTGGCAACTTCCTTGATTAACTTGGGGTCAATTCTTTTCGCCCTAGCTCTGGTCATGGCATTTACATCTAAATTGGCCGCTTGATACTGCTGATCCTGTTTGTTGTCCACGAACAGATCACTGATATCAATTTCCTCATATATGATGTTGGGAGGAACAGGCTTCTCTGCAGCTCTAGACTGTTCCCCATCTAGGCCGTGGGCCCTTTTCCCAATTCCTTAGTGGCAGCTGTCTCTTTCGCCTGGACCACATTGATCTGATCCTTCAGCTTCTTACAGTGCATGACAAGATGTCCTTTCGCACCACATTGATAGCAGACCTTTTCCTTCTTATTCAACCATCTGAATTCATTGGGCTTATTCCCCAGCATGGTTCAATTGGTCATCTCGTTAACACATTCGTTCCCTTTTGTGGTATTCAAATTACATACCAGATTGGATTTGAAGCTTTTATTTGGGGCATCAAATGTTGCTCCCAAAATTTTCAAATTATCTACCATTTTTGAGGTAGTTATTTCCATTACGAACACAGAAGACATCATGAAATGCAAAATTGTAATAGGTCCAAAGGGTTGCTTGCAAAGCGATTATGGCATTGATGTTGTCCAGTACTTTTGCTACAACCAGAATTTGTGTCTCAGGTAAAACCAATCTGCGAAGCTAGCTAGAGACTCATCTTTATGAAATTGGATTCCCATAAATTCCTGCTTACATTTTGACATGCGTGTCAGACTCCCAAATTCTTTCATGATGGCCACCTTTGCCTCCGCATATGACCAGCTGTCCCCCTTCAGGTGAGGTAACACTAAGTTCTGATTGTTGGTGTCTAGGCAATTCATGACCTTTAACGCCTTTTAAAAATCCCTGTAGCCGTACATGGTCATATCAAACAGTCAGAAAAATGCTGGGGCATTATCCCAATGGAACGTTGGCAATTTTGGCATTGCCTTAAATTCCTCTGAATTCTCTGGCCAATTCTCTAGGTTTGACCACTCGGCTCACTTGAGGAGTGACTTCAGGTGTCATCTCTGAAATGGCAGCAAAAGTGGGTGGCATGTTCCTTGGGGTATTTGACTTCTCAAGTATCATGCGAGGACTTCTTTCTTTGGCATCACTTGCCATATCTGGCTTACAACCACATTTATGAGTTTTAAGTTCCTCCACCTGTTTGATCAGTCGCTCTATATCTGCACTAAAATTTCTTTAATGAACGTGATCCGCTTCTTGCTCCATTTTAATATATAATACCTCTCAAATGAGGTCCCCTTCCTTCTTCAATGAAGTTTTTCACAAGTAACTCATTCATAAAACTTGCAACATTATCTATCCCTTCCTCCACCTTGGCGACTCGTTTTTCCAAGGCTGCAAATTCCCAATAATCCGCTGAGTTTAGGGCATTCTGATTCACAGTGGCTAATACCATCCACAGTTCGCATAACTCATCTTTGTACAACATTCATATAAATTCTTCAACTCAACTACCCCTGTAGTGAGCACCAAATTGTAAAAATTTACTGGATTGGATATTATCAGCAAACAACCTCAATAAACTTATTACTGCACAGGTACATTCTCTTATGCACTTCGTCTGTGTTGTATAGTATATTATATTATCAGTTGATAATAGTATGATGACTATTATCCATAATTGAGTATGAATTCTTATCTCAGCCTAGCCCTCAGCCAGTATTCCCAATCAAATACTTGAGTTGTTGTGATTTAGGGATTTGTTTCCTCGTTCTGCTCAACCCAATCTTCTCTGAGATTCCCTGGTGACAGTCTCTTTGGTCCAAAACACAGTTGGCAGTGATCCCCAATTGTGTCTCCTTCTTCTCTAGATCCCTTCTCAGATCTTTACTCTTTTCCTTAAGAGTCTCCCAAATATTGCACACGCAATAATATCTTTGATAAGAATAGCACAATTGAAAGCTGATATATTTTACTACTTAAACTATATACCAGATGAAAACTATATTGATAAACCATTTTTGTATTATCTGCTTAACTATCTGTTTTTTATTAGGAGTAAATTCTAGGGAATTTGTAGTAGAGATTTGGCTGTCTAACCCTCAGTTGACATATCTTCGATGAAATGGCAGCCGTTGCATTGAATCTTCCATCCTCATCTCGGCAGCAATGGTCTTCCCCATCCTGGATAAAATTCTGTCATTGGACATCCTCGAGACCTAAATGTAAAGAGTCAGAAGACATGTCCCTAATGTTTTCCTCTTGATCCAAGTGAACCAACCATATTTGGCTAGCGACCTGATTAGGTAATGGGACTTATTATCCATTAAGGCAGGTCATTCACCAACTGATCAATTCACTAGTTGCAAGTGGCATCACTCGCCTTGAAACTTGCTATTTATTCTAATCAGTCAGTGATGAAACCTGACTAATCCCAATTGGTACACCTGATAGTTAATCACTATTGGATGCCCATATTTTGTCAGCAACTCCACCTGACAAGATCTTAAGTATTTCTGGATTGATCACTGATGGATACGACCAGGCAAATATCCCAAAATCCCTTAAATGTAGTTACTCCAAAACTTGAACCAACCAATTTCCAATTCACTTCGCCTTAGGGAATCATCCCCTAGCGATTCCTGGTAATCTAGAAGGCTGGGAATATGGGAAAAATCCCAACAAGGGGTGAATATTGTGCAACAAGTGCATTTCAAAGCTGCGGCAGAAGAAGGATCTCAAATACAGCCCATACCATACACTTTCCAAATATTTGACCAAGTGCTCACTGACAAATAAGACCCCTCCACAGATTTTCCTTCCCTGCAAGGAGTAACTGTCACACTTGGTCAATACTATAATCAAAAAATACCCCAAAGTTGGTGAAGGGATTGCAAGTTTCCTTGGGAACAGAGATTTATTATATGTCCATGCGTTACCCAGTCAAGATACATCATATTCAGAATGGACTTACTGTGACATTGTGGTAGCCAAAACCCAAGTCTGCGCTATAATAGATATGGGCTCCCCAGTTAACATAGTTTTGACTAAATTGGTGGCTAAGTTGACATTAAAGCCGGATATAGAACACTGGATGGTATATGGAACCGCTGGAGCAGATACCACAGTCTATGAAGGAGCATACAGCAAGCTTCCATTGCGATTCAGGTCAATTTTCCTTGTAGCCCCTGCAATAGTGTTACCAAATGATAATTATGACATATTAATTGGAACTACTTTTATGCAACACTATGAGGATGTCGTTGATATGATAGAAGAGACGTTCAAATTTTTGGGGCAATGAATCCCAATCTACTTTACCTCCAGCGGAGTGCCGAAGGACTTGGTGAACATGGGGCATATCAATCTTGCTTATAGTGACGAGGTGATTCCAGTTCACTATCATTGATTAAAAAGCAAGACTCAGCCCCTTCCCCAGAAGATATATGAATATCAGGGGCTTCCTCTCTGAGTGGCTGGACCTATATCTATCCTTTCTGGTCACCAAGTAATTGTGAACACTAAGTTGGAGGTAGAAGTACCACACGGACTCTTTAGGAGAGTTATTGGGCCTTATCAGCAATTGTGGCTTGAGCCACACATGGCTCCAGGAATCTTACTACTGGGACATAGGGAGATCAAGGTTTTACTCACAAACCTACAAATGGAACCAATGCAGATCTTCCAACATCAGAATTGTGTCATATTTACATTTGATCCCTGTTGAAGAGTCCTTCAGGTTCACGAGTTTGAGTCACTGGATGAATTTTGTCTACCTACTGTACCACAGTCCGCCATACTGACTGTGGTACTGCATGATGACTTAATGGGATTATCAGAACCACAGAAGGATTGAGTGATAGCTTTATTTCAAAATTATAAAAAAAGTTTTTCACTGTCAACGACCATGATTTAGGATTCATGTGGGGGTAGTCCATCAGTTGGATACTGGGGATCATCCCCCCATCAGGTTAAAACTGATCCGCCAATCAAGGGCAGCTGAGGAAGTAGTGACAGTGGATATTAAAAAGTTACTGGATCAAGGGATGCTAGAACCTTCAAAAAGTCCATGGGCCTCACCCATTCTGATTGTAAAAAAAGAAGGATGGTATCAACTGGGTGGTAATAGACTACCAGAAGCTCAACAGTATCACCAAAAAGGACTCATATCCCTTAACACAGATTGACAATGCGCTGGATTGATTAGGTGGAGCTCGCTACTTCTCTGCAATAGATTTGATATCAGGCTATTGGAAGATCAATTTACCCACGGCGGAACAGGAAAAATGTGCCATTATCACATCCAAAGGGCGTTTTAACCAATCTATATGCCATAAGGGTTGTGCAATGCCCTGGCTACATCCCAATGGGCCATGGATACCATTTTTGGCGACCTGAAGCTGTCATGCATCCTTGTGCACCTTGACAATATTAATGTCCTTTTTCATACATTCTCTGAGCATCTTACCCACCTGGAGGAGGTCTTCCGTCAGCTTGTGAAGGCCAATATCAAGATCAAGCCTCGAAAATGTCACTTATTTAAAGAGCAGTTAGAGTACCTAGGGTTTGTAGTAGATGCGACTGGGCTGAAGCCCCAACTAGCCAAGGTGGAGGCTATTCAAAAATTACTACACAAAGCAGCAAACGAGATGTACAAGTATTTTTGGGGATGGTCAGCTATTACCACTTTTTATACCCATTTTTAGTTTTTTGGAGGTCCGCTGTTTGAGTTATTAAAAAAGGACGCCACGTTTGAATGGAAGGACCACTGTCAACACTCCTTTGATACCCTTCAAACAGCACTAATTGGTGCACCTGTGCTACGATACCCAGACTTTGATAAAGAGTTCATTGTACAGACGGATGTGTCCCTTTTTGCTGTTAGGGCAGTTCTGTCCCAAAAAGATTATGAAGGGGAGGAGTACCCAGTAGCGTACCTCAGTCAAAGTCTGAATTACCATGAACATAACTAAACTGTGACTGAGTGGGAGTGCTTAGCAGTGATCTTCGCTTATAAGAAAATCAAAGTATATTTGTATGGCATAAAGTTTAAGTCATAATGGATCATGCCTCATTACACTGGTTGCAGAACCTCGAGGAACCTTAAGGGCGCCTAGCCTGATGGTCCCTCAAACTGCAGGCTTACAATTTTGAGATTATTCACTGACTTGGAGACAAACACAAAATTCAGACTGCTTGTCAAGATTAACAACAATTGACATGATGGCAGATCTAAGTGACATCATTTATGATAAGATGCTTAGTGGTAAGTATGATGATGAGTCTCCGCAAGTCATAAAGGCGTTGAAGGAAATGCAAGCTAATACCTTCCAGTGGAATGTTGAGTTGTATAGGTGGATTGGTGATTTGACAGTGAACTTTTTGCGACCCTTGGCATGTCCTGATATTATTATGAGCACAAATAGGGTCATCAGACATGGTGGCGTGCGCAAGACAATGGAATTGTTGCAGTCTCAGTATTACTGGGAAAGCATGAACTTTGATATGCTTGATACTATCTTCTCCTGAAACCAGTGCCAAGTGGAAAAGTTGTTTCACCAGGAAGACCTTATACCAGTTAGTGAAGCCACACTTTTCTTGGCATACAGGTTCCATGGATATCCTTGGCTCTCTGCCAATGGGAGCTAACCGGTCCAAAGAGTACATTTTGGTGGCAATCAACCACTTAAACAGGTGGGTTGAAGCAAGGGCAATACTAGATTTGGGGGTGGTTACAATGGCCAAGTTTATAATAGAATGCATTATCCAGCGGCATGGCGGCCCTCAGTTCCTCCTTATTGATAACGGAACTAACTTCACTTCCCACATACTCCCAAAGCTTAAAGAGCTGATGGCCATCCATGGAGTTCTGAAAACCCCATACCACCCCAAGTCCAATGGAATGGTCAAGAGGGTCAATGGGACTTTAGTGAACATACTCTGTAGATTAGTAGCAGATCAACCCTCAGATTGGAGCTCCTTTCTGTCTGCAGCCATCTTAACCTATAATGTTAGTTACCATTCTGCCACAGGAAAGAGCCCTTTTCAAATACTGTATGGTGACACCCTGCTCTTCTGGCGCTGCTATACTCCTGTGTAGAAGATACTGGAAGAATAGACCCCCAATGTTATTTGACGCTAGATGGCAATAATCAAATTGCAAACTGAAGCATACTAATTCAGTTTAGCCAAGAAGATTAAGACTCAAGCTGCTGACCAGGTGCAGCGTAGCAGTTTAGCCCATTTCAAAGATGGGGACATGGTTCTATTCCATGATCAACATGGTTTCAGGCAGAAGCACAAATTGGCCAGTATTTGGATTAGCCCGTTTGAAGTTATTGAGAAGACAGGTATGGATGTTTATACTATCAAGGACCCCACGAGTGGTCAGATCATCAACTGAGTGCACAAAAAGTTTTTCTAGGCATATAAGCAATAGGATCCTTATCATCCAGTCAAAGGGGTTGTCAGGATTTGAGATAAAAATTGTCTTGAATTTCCATCTTCCAAATCTGGATGTGCCAAATCGGTTGTCAAACTCAGCCAAGACAAAACTTTTTCAGGATCATCCTTACCTAGTACTGAGTCACTTGGAGCGGGCTTTCCACCTTCTCAGTCAGGTGAGCGATGATATCCATTGAGGACACCCTTGAGGAGGCCAATCTGGAAGGATAGTAAAAATCCTGATCAGATGAGACTCTGAGATCCCGAAGGCATCGAGTCTCAATGCACCCTATAAATATCAAAGCATTTTGATTTAATAGAATATTCTTTAACTAACCCATATTTTCCCGTTTCCTCTTCGGTGCTCTTTTCTGATTTTCCATCTTCGAGCCACCATGAACCCCAGCGCCAGTCCAAGAAACTGTAGCGCTGACAAAAGTGGTGCTCACTACAGGGGGCTCTGAGCTGACCTAAGTGAAAATGTCAATCACACAAAATGGAAACCAACAGCAGCCCTGACGACCAAATGACTGGTCAATAGAGGAGCGTTACTCAATGGGTTAGTACTTCACAATATGCAACACCGCCCTCACAGCCAGAAAGGCTAGATTTCCGCGCCGCCTTCCAACTCTCGCTTCCCTCCCTAGATGGGAGCCAATATCAACTTCAATTTGAACAAACCTACGATGTTGTCCAACAACTAGTCCTTGGCATCTACACTGAGGGCGCTTGCTCCAGCCACTCCCGCACTTCCGCCATGCCATCCACCATGCGGGACCTCTACTCCTCAGCTGTATTACCTGCTGGAGAGCTTACCTTGGGGCCTGATCGCTACCTTCATAATTTCGTCCATCCCGCAATTCATCACCTCCTCCAGTTAGTAGTATTACACCATCAGGAGGTCTCTCAGCACCTAGGGCTCACCCAAAATTTACATCTATATATTATTGAATTCTATGATGCTGCCTCCTCCTTTGTGCATGACAATCGCAAAGCTATACTAGATAACCGGTGACTAATCAATGAGATCCATGATCAACTGGTGGTATTAGACAGTGAAATCTCCAGCTACCTTAAGGAGCAGTTTCGCCAAAACGCCCAGCGGTTTGAAGCAACATGGACCCAGCGTTTACAACAAGCTGAAGAATTGCTACGATCCCTACAGCAGCACTACCAAGAGCTGGCCTCTCGCAACTACTCCCTCGCGGCTGCCAGGCCAGAAGGGCCTAGGGGGCCAGAAGGTCCTGAAGGGCATCAAGGGCCAGCAGGACCTGAAGGACCGCGTGGGCCTCAAGGGCCTTCAAGCCCCCTGACCTTGGGTGAGCCTGAAGACCCCTGGCGAAGGGATATAATAACTTCCCTGGCCGCCCTACGGGACCAGATCCAAAAGGTGGCCTTGGGATGCAAGCTCCGAATGGATGGTGTTCCCCTCGACCCCAGGGTCTCCATCAAAGTGCTATCGGATGAGATGGATAACCTCAGCACTTTTATGAGGCTCACCGATGCTTGCATCTCCCAGCTCGAGACAATGTGTCATGGGTTCAAAACCCAGTTGGCCACAATCAAAAACCAGCTCCAACTACAGAACGCCGAAATTCAATCCTTAAAGGAGCAAGTTGCCAGCAAGGCGTCCGCTTCCACCCTCAGTCAAAACTGGGAATATATCCAAGAAGACTTAGAAGGCTTGTGGAGGCGGTTAGATCAGCAGGCTCCTCAATAATATGCAGAAATGGAGATCTCAGAGCTGACGCCTATCCCAGGCGTTAACACCCTTTCTACTCCTATTGTCGCTAACTTTAAACCTAGCTTCAAGGAAAAGTTCACCCCCAGATGGGAGAGCATCGCCTCCTTCTTGTATGCCTATGAGAGTTCCATGGAGGAGGCCACTGACCGACAAAAGGTGAAGCACATCCACCCCTGCCTAGACAGCACTTCCCAGGAAATTATGACTCCCCATCTGAAGGAGTGTAACACCTGGGAACAGGTCCGCACCGCCCTGATCCAAGAGTTTAGCAGTAACCAAACCTTGGCCAACCAGAAGCAAGCGTTCATGGGCATTTGACTTAACAAAGGAGAAAACCCTATGGAGTTTGCCAACTGGTTATACGCTCAGGCTTAACCTTTGGTTATGACAAACCGTATCACGCTGGACAACGCCATCACCGCCATCATCTCCACCCTGGGGTCCTATCCTGAGGTCCAGATGCATATGATCGGGCAAAAGAACGGGTTCACTTGTATCAGGGAGATCAAGGAGGCCCTCAACGATATCCCTGCCACAATCCTGAACTCTAAGGCTGCGTCCGCTGGCCCCTCTAACCGCCCTAGGGTCCATGTAGTTGAGAACCAGAAAAACCCCCATCCACAGTGCACCTATTGCAATGGCTTTAGGCATAGAGCCAAAACTTGTTGGAAACGTCTAGCTGAGGAGGCGGGAAAGGGAAGTCAGCATGAAGGATGAGGCGCTCCATGCTGACACCCCTGTCCAGCCTCAAGTAGCCCCTACATACAAACCAGAAGCCATTAACCCTGAAGAAGTAGCTGCAGTATTTAATGACAATAAAGACATTGATACTGCTTACTCTTCTTCTGATGATTCTCCTATGTTCCTTACGTTGCCACCTCAGTTTGGAAGTTTGGCCACCTGAGTCACCATCTGGGTCCACAAGATTCTAGTCTAGGCCATATTTGACAGTGGCTCCCCCATGAACGTTATCTCTTCCAAGCTGTTGAAATGCATCAAGGTCACCCCCAACATGCCACACTACATGGAATATGGCACAGCTGGCCCTCAGTGCAACCAATCCATAGGGGCCTATTCCTCTCTACCAATTTAGTTTGGGAAGCCCACTTTGGATACAACTGCCATCGCTTTAGACAACACTAGCTACAATCTACTCATCGGAACCCACTTTCTTTAAGACTATTTGACTGTTATCCACTATGATGGTGGTTTTCTCTCCCTTCTAGGACACCGAGTCCCTCTGGTTTTTAAAACTTCCATGACTCTAAGGCTGATGTCAAGGCCCAAGCCTGCCTACTGGAGACTGAAGGACAAATCGATCAGCTCAAGTAACATATCCAGGGCTCTCGAGTCCAGCTGCCCCCTCTGCTGTGGATGGAACAGAGGGATGCCAGTTTACTTGCCCTGGGCGACTACCATGCCCCCGCAAAATCCCAGGTCATTGTTGACACCTATGTTTACATCAACATTCCCTCAGGGTATTTACTGGAGGTCCGAGGTCTGGATAACCCATCTCCTAAGGAAGTGCTGACCTGCCCTGGAATCCTTGACCCAGCATATGCCGGATTGATATCAGTGTTGCTAGCCAACCTGACTGACAAACCAAAAGTTATAGGACCTAACCAACCCGCCGCTTACATTCACCTGTTACCGATGGGGGCTGTTGCTGACATCTGAAGCTTTGGGGATTTGAGGGACCTTGGCTTGGAGTCACCACCCTCAATTAATTTGGTCGACGCTAACATAGGAAAGGACATCTCTGATGAACAGCGACTTAAGGTTCTAGAGCTCCTGGAGGAATACTCAGATCTATTCTCCACTTCGAACTACAATTTTGGAAGGATGAACGGAGTCCTCCACCATGTAGAAACCGGGGGTGCCCCCATTTTGGTCCTGGCCTTACCACAAGAGCAAGGTCAAAGAGGCCCGGGTCATGGTAGAACTCAAACAGCTGCTCGACGTGGGGCTCTTGGTCCCCTTGCATAGCCCTTGGTCCTCCCCTCTCTTGCTGGTCCAAGGAAGGATGGCAAGCACCAGGTGGTAATGGATTATTGACGACTCAACTCCATCACCAAGAAGGACTGCTATCCTCTGCCCCATATTGATGACTCTCTCTGACTGCTTGCAGGTTCTCAGTACTTCTCAGCCATGGACCTCGCCAGCGGGTATTGGCAGGTCAAGCTCGCTCCCAAAGACCAAGCCAAGTGTGCTCTAATTGCTCAAGAAGGGCTATTTAAGCCTACCCAGATGCCACAAGGCCTCTGCAACGCCCTAGCCACGTTCCAGCGCGCCATGGATGGGATCCTTGGGGACCTGAAGCTCTCCTGTGTCCTGGTCTACCTGAATGACGTCACCATTTTTTTGCGAACTTTTAATGGACATGTTGACCACCTTAAGGAAGTCTTTGAGCATCTCCAGAAGGCCTCCATCAAGCTCAAGCTCTCGAAGTGCTCCTTCTTCCAGCCTGAGCTAGAGTTCCTAGGCCATAAGGTCTCCAAGCATGGCATTCAACCTATCCCCAATAAGGTCGATGCTATAGAAAAGATGTCACGCCCCCAAAGCCTACAAGATATTCAAGTCTTTCTAGGTATGGTGGGCTATTACCGTCAGTTCATCCCTTGGTTTGCTGACCTTGCCAAGCCATTGTTCTACCTTCTACAAAAAAATGTTCCATTCAAATGGCGACCTGAGCAGGAACAGGCCTTCAACGCCCTACATACAGATTTATGTACTAAACCTGTTCTAGTTCATCCCCGTTTTGACAAGCCTTTCTTGCTGTTCACAGATGCTAGCAACATTACTGTGGGGGCTATCCTGGCTCAGAATAATGAGAACCAGGTTGATCATCCCATAGCTTATTTTAGAAAGACCCTATGCAAGGATGAGCAAAACTACAGCGTCACCGAGAGGGAATATCTAGCAGTTCTTTTAGCCATCAATCATTTTTGGGCCTATCTCTATGGTACCCATTTTACCATTATTACCAACCATTCTTCCCTTCGATGGCTGCAACAAATGAAAGACCTGGATGGACAGTTGGCCAGGTGGGCCCTACGACTACAAAGCTATGACTTCACCATCATCCACTGCGCCGGTGCTATTCACCAAAATGCTGATAGACTCTCCAGGATGCCAGTATTAGCAGTCCTGACCCTGGAGGAGGATCGGCTCTATGACTTGATAGGACAGCCTGAACGTTGGGAGCTGGAATCCCCCCAGGTCCAAGCTGAACTCCACCAAATGACTCAAGACACCCAGGTCAAGGATAGGTTACTTTACAAGAGAGTCAACAAGAAGTGGCTTCCCCTACATCTGATTCTTCTCTCACACTGACATCATCCTGGAAGGCCACACTACTGGTGGGCACGGTGTGGTTAAGAAGACCTATGAGTGGCTGAAGTCACGCTGCTACTGGGACTGAATGGGTGAAACCATCCAAGAGGTCCTGGAAGCCTGTATGACCTGCCAATCCCAAGACTGGGCCAACCCTCAAAATTAGCACTCCGTCGTTGCGCCAATCAAGCCTTTCAATGTCATTAGTATTGATGTGGTGGGCCCCCTCCCCACTGGTCTACATGGTCACAAGTATATTATTCTTGCCATAGACCATCTGACTAAGTGGTTCAAGGCGATCTCAGTTCCTGCAGCCACAGCTAAGGCTACCGCCTTGTTCCTTGTTCGCTCCATTTTCACCCAGCACTGGTGCCCCCAGACCTTGCTCTCGGACAATGGTTTGAACTTCACCTCCCAGGTAGTACAGGAGTTAACTTCGCTATTTGGAACCACCCAGAGTTTCGCTGCTCCCTACCACCCTTCTACTAATGGGGTGGTAGAATGGGCTAACGGAACTCTTGTCTCCATCCTGTGGAAGTTGGCCGCCTCAGATCCTGCCCGCTGGAACCATTATTTGCTCAGCACACTGCTTGCCTACCAGGTAAGCTATCACCGTGTTATTAAAGTGTCCCCATTTGAAGCCCTGTATGTGCAGGCCTCACGACTACCCAGTAGCGTCCAGCCTCTTTTTTAAGCCTCCACTCCCAAGAATGCTGATTTAAATATGAGGGCCCTTGCTAATGAAATTGTCCAGCTTTAAGCCCAAGCCACTCAAGGCATTGATATTATCACTGGAAGAGAGACATCCCAATCGAATCTCAGATGACCCTCCTTACCAGAATTTCAACTAGGTGACCTCATTCCCTTTTATCATCATCAACCTGGAGGCCAACAGAACAAGCTCAATGTACTGTGATCTGGGCCCTACAAAGTTATACACAAGGTGAAGTCTGAGTACTCCATTGCCAACATCAATCAAGGGACTGTTGTAAACCGAGTGCATGGTCAGTTCTTTAGCCATACTCCCCCTCGACAGGATCTTGAAGGGGGCCTTGTCAGGATCTAAGATAAAAACTATCTCGAATTCCCATCTTCTGAATCTGGCCATGCCAAATTGGTCATCGAACCCAGCCAAGACAAAACTTTTTCAGGATCATCCTTACCTAGTACTGAGTCACATGGAGCGGGCTTTCCACCCCCTCAGTCAGGTGAGCGATGATATCCATTGAGGACGCCCTCAAGGAGGCCATTCTGGAAGGATAGTAAAGATCCTGATTGGATGAGGCTCTGAAGATCCTGAAGGCATTGAGTCCCAATGCACCCTATAAATATTGAAGAACTTGATTTAATAAAATATTTGGTAAACTAACCCATATTTTCCCCTTTCCTCTTTGGTGCTATTTTCTGATTTTCCAGCTTTGAGCCACCGTGAACCCTGGCGCCAGTCCAAGGAACTGTAGCGCCAACAGGGGTGTAATGTCATGATTCTGATATGAATGGATGATAAGCCTTATGTCATTATGGTGGAATGGGGTAGACTCTACTGAGTCTAAGTATGAGTTATGATTTTGAGCACCTTATAATGAGGCTATATTGTGTTAGATCAAATGGTATCAGATCACTTCCATATTAGATGATTAGGAGATTTCAATGCAAGACGAATAATTGGAGAATCTCCTTGAATTAGGCGATCTTGAATTTAATATATAGTAACCTCTGCTAGAACCAGTGAGATACAGCGGAATGAATTTTTAAGCAAAGTGGTCAGTATCAACCAAAGTTGCTGAGATCAGCAAGATAATTAGATTGAAGAGAGGTTGGTGTTAATAGTTTAGTGTGAGCAGAACAGCGAGGATCTGCTTTATTTTATTAAGATAAATAAAAGAGTGTCATCAGAGTAATGGCTCTAAATTTATTAAAAGTTTATAACCTTGTTCAAAGATGATGATCTTCATATCAGCAGTCCTATTGCTTATTGGGCTAAACTCCGCGCAAAACCCCTTTGGCGTATCTCTGAGATACCATTGAGTTTATAACAGGGTTAGTTATTTTCATATATGATATTTGATATCACATCATCATCAGTAAAACCCAATGGTATAAAATGTGTTATTCTGATATGTCATCTGCGCCATCATGTGCATAGTCATTTGGACTTAAAAACATACTTTTAGTTTACTGAAATCATGTTGACTGGCTGGTAATTTAAGTTCTTAGTAAGGGGATATATAAAGGCTTTATCAACAGGAGTTTTAGATTGTTTGGAGCGTATAAAAGGGGCCCAAAATTTTATAAAGTACAATCCTGATCACTTGCCAATATATTTGGACTTGATCTTTATTCTGACTGGCTAGATCATTAGTTAAACAATCATTAATTAAAATTGTGGGTTTCAGTGGGTTTTCTTCCATAGGTTGCAGAATTAACGCCTATAGTTGACATTCCCCAACTTTACCCTCCCCAATAAAGATCTAGGATAAGACTCTATGTGTTGGGTTTTTACTACATTAAAAGTGATTTGGTTAGTATCATCCATAATAGAATACATGTACTCTTCTCATGACAACAGTTGCAGGTCCTATTAGATGTCCTGGAAATTCTCCAGTTGTCCTCCAAGCATATGGTAGAACATTACTATTTCTGTCCCACCTTGAATTTGGTAAAATACGGTCCTCAGTCACTTTCTTTGGTACTCTCTTTCTGTGACTTCATAATATTGCTTCCAACATTTAGGTGTAACTTACTAACTTCTCCGCCAAATCTTATTAATATCTTACAGAAGGTAGATTCTTCCTATCTTCATCCAACACTGGAGCCAGCAAGCTTGGCTTGTCATCTTCTCTTTCATATAACGCCTTGAATAGAGACATTACAATAGTTTATGGTAGCTGAATTGGTAAGCAAACAAGGCTAATGGCAACAAGATGTCCTATCTGGATCTGTGGTTAACTACATTTTTTATGAATGAAGTGAAGGTTCCATTTACTCCTTCTGCGCTTCTGTTGATAGATGGTGTATAAGGCGTGGTAAATTGTTTTTTGTCCCTACTAATTCCATCAGATGTCTCATTAAATCTGAAATAAAGTTTCGTCCATTGTCAGAAAGGAGTATCTAAGGGTATCCGTGTAGTTGATGACCTGATGGTAAAGAAACCTCGCATTTAATTTTTAGGGTAAACTCCTTAACTGCAATTGTTTCTGTACACTTAGTGAAGTGGTCTATTGCTATTATTAAAACTGAAACTATTTGTGACTTGAATAATGGTCCAAAAATTTAAATGTATACCTTCTGAAATAGTGCGCTTGGAGGGAAAGGTTGACTTTCAAACTTCTTTTGGAGAGGCTTGTATCAACGCATTCAACACAGAGCTCCAGAGCCTGACTGATATCATCCAACACAGCATACCACTAGTATCTCTTATAAAGATACTGACACATTGTTCTGTAGCCATCCGTGGCCTACTAGGCGGTGTTTTTCCATAGCCAGTGCCATCCAATTGCATAGCTTCACATAAGGTAGCCATTTCTTTATTTAACTGAGGTAAGCTGACCAGGGGATGGACATTACCAAACTAAAACTAAAAATCATAATAAAATAACGATTCAAATGAAACGCCCAAAATGGATGGATCAATTGAATTGTACCTAATAAAATATCCAACCAGGTGGGCAGCGAATACTGCTATCCCTCCATGGTGGACGGGGAGGGGGGATTAGGGGGCTCATCTTCAGCCGCATCCATCTCATTCCAGAGTAGGGTGCGTGTTAAGGCAGATAGTAAGGGTATGGGGGCATCGGCGGCATGGGGTTTGAGATCCTTGATGACTGGAACTTCCAAATAGTTGTCAGCCATCATTATACCAACAATGTATTTGCCCAAAGCATCTTCAGCTTTAAGGCAGGCATCTGGGACTTTAACAAACGTGGCAATGTTGGTTCAGGTTATTTTTGCTTTTGGATTCCGTGCTACTGTTGCCACATTCTGTATGGCTTCAGTAACATTTTTGTGTAAAATTTATATGTTGATCTTACTTTGTGCAGTAAGATTTGTGGGGATGACGGGAGGTGGAATCCCTTCTGTGAGTGCAGCCACAGATTTGACAGCAGCTTTGCAAAGCGGATAACAATCTGGTGTGGCGGCTGCTTCTACTGCAAGCTGGTGGTTGCTGTAGAATGGTTTGGCGTTAGGTTGTGGGACATATTTCTGAGGTGGGAATTTTGCATCCCATTCTGCGTTACAGAGCCGCTTGAGTTGCAGCGTCAGTTCTTCAATGACGTTACCTGATTCATCGATTTCATCCAATAATTCCCATGAAGTTTTGGTTGAATTTTATTGGGGAATCAGTGTACGGTTGAGGTTTGTTCAATTTGTTTGTGGATGCATGGAATTGAACTGGGATCCAATCTGATGTTTTGTTGGCTGAATTATTTATGGCATTGGGGCAAGGTGGGTTCTGATTGGTGGCTGTAGGTGCAGCTGCAGCATCAGGCATTGGAGGAGGGGAAGGTAGGATTGTACCCCCATGTTGGAGTTGGTGCGGGGTGGGTGGCAGATTGGTGAGTGTCAGGCAAACTTTTGGCATTGGCGGAAGTTTCTGAGTATGGGCATTTACTTTTTGAGTGGTCTAACTTGAAACAGGATGGACAAATCGTCCGTCCGCCCTCAACGTGGGCCCAGAATGGATGGTCAGGGGCAGATGGGATGGTGGCATGAGGGGGAATTGCCAAAGAAATTTTTGTAAATTCAGGGCTGATTGTAGCATATGCCCAAGGCCCAGCGAGGCGTGTGGCCCCATTTGGGACCACAAATTGTAAGATGGGGTTGGCGCCGTAGGCTGCCAAACCTTCCATCAGCTCCTGGTGGAGCACTTCGGGGGGAAGTGGATGGGCAAACCAGCGAACTGGACCACCAAGGTGGTGTCCGTTGGGAGCTGGGTCTGAGTTGTTGGGAGGGGAATATTGTAAAAAATTAATTGCACTGTTGCTGCAGTGGCTGCATCAGCTTCACAGGGGAAGCCAAGATCAAAGTACCCCTTATAGGGGCGGAAGTCAATAAAACAGGCTGGTGTCATCATCACCTGAGCCATTTTGATAATGGCTTGGTTGTTGTAGGGGAAGAATTTCCCATATTTGACCCTAAGGCTGAAATGCATGTTGCTCCAGGGGAGCACCAGGGGCAGTGGGGCACCGCTTGAGTTTGGGCGAGATGGGCATCAAGATTCTTGGGAGGAATGAATTGTCCCAAGGGTTTGGAATGACTGGGAAAGCCAGTCTGAGCACGTTTTCCTGTCAGATGGAAAATGGAGGGGGAGTTTTGCTGCTGCCCCACGCTGGGACAGTTGGCGGGGATCTGACGACATCAGAAAAAGACTTCTGGTGTGCGATTAAATGTTTGCTTTTAATTTACTGAAAATAGTTTGCTCAGAAAGTTATGCTAAGCAGAGAGAGAAGGTAGCCACTTCTCATGTACTTATTTCACTAGCTGTCCATCTCAGAATCTCGTTGCTATGGAACAGCTCTTTAACGTCTTTTTAACAGCATTTTCTTCTTCTTCGCATTCTTCTTCTGGTTTTCCTATAATCTCATATATCCTATCACCATCATGTGCTTGTAAATGGAAGATGGGCAAACATGACAATTGATCTGCAACAAAGTGCTTCTATCAAGCCCAGTGCAAGATTTCGAAATTGTAGCCTTGTATCTGAATTATCCAACTTTCTAGCCTTTCAACTAGATCATTCATGTTAGTTAACCATCTCAGCGAGACGTGATCCATGGTAATCTTGAAGTGTACACATAAACATATGGTCAGAATTTGCATACTGTAATGATTACCGCTAATAACTCATGCTCTATAAATGTGCGGTTGCTCTCTGTTCTGGTAAATGTCTTTGAGTATTCTCATTCGTGTGGTCTACTCCTTCTTCATCCTATTGTGCTATAATGGCGCCCAAACCATGTCGTTGGCATATGTATACACAAATAGGTTCTTGAAAACCCAGGTATATCAAGATTGAGGCTTCCGTTATATTCTGATTTAGCTAGCTGAAGGCGTCTTCATATTCTTGTTCCCAACTAAATAAAACTCATTTGTTAATTAGGTTCATGATTGGATCAGCAAGGTTCAAGAAGTTTGGAACAGATTGACAGTAGTAATTACCATTCCAAAGAATACTTGCACGTCTCTCATGCACTTGAAAATTTTCCTTGGAGATGGCCTCAGCCTTCCTTTCCTGGGTCTTAATTCCTCTTCAATTTATTCATGACCAAGGAATTTCATCTTGCTCTTCAGGAATGAGCCCTTCTTCTCTTGAGCTTGAGGTTGTTCTCTATTAACCAGTAGAAACCTCCTTCAGGTCTGACGCTATGATCCTTAAACGTCTTGCTGAACACTGTGATATCATCCAAGTAGATTAGCACACTCAACGTCTTCAGATCTTTGAAAATCTGATCCATCACCCTTTAATCGTAGCTGGTAAACACACAAGCCATGTGACATATGTGTTAGTTCTAACAGACCATGACTGGTAATCAGTGCGTACTTCTCCTGGCTTTCTGGAGACAGCTCAATCTGCTAGTAGCCGCTTGCCAAGTTCATGACTGAGAAGATCAATATCCACCAAGCTGTTCAAAGAAATGTTGATTCATATTAGAAAAAGATACTTTTTTGTCAGCTTCCTCAAACTTTGGTAAACCATACTATTCAATTAGTCCCATACTTATTTCTGACCAGCAGTAGGGGCTACAACCAAGGACTCTTGGAAGAGCGTACCAAGCCTGCATCCATATATTGCTGTAGTTCTTAAATGTAATTTCTTCTCACTATTGGAATGGCGGTAATGCTTATATAGAAGGAAATATGTTCTCAGTGTCAATATTTTGATATACTCCCTTGCACAAGCCATAATCATTATGTCCGCTGCTGAAAATATCTACAAATTGGTCCAAGAGATCAATTCTTTCATGATCTTTCTGTGTGGTAGGTTACTGAAGCCTAATCTCTGATTCCAGCAATGGCATGAACAGATTTAATGCTGGAATACATTATATCTTTGCTTTATCAATGGTTTGGCCCTTCTTAATCTTGACAGGGTGATTGATGATGTTTCCAAGGAGGACAATGACTTCTCCTTAGTAGGTGGAACTATAGAATCCAGACATCACTTTAGGTTCTTGTTCTCTTACTCCTTCTGGGATGGTAGATTTTAGCTTCGTCTTTTCAGGCATATCAATTCTGATGTTGAACAACATTTAAATTTGTTCTCCTTGATTAATTCCATCTCTTTGCTGTAATACTAGGGTAAAACAGACTCTTCTTTTTTAAAGTCTGAGATAATTGTTTTATTCCCCAAATAAGGGTGTAGATGACCAGATAAATTTAATACTCTGTTTTGACTAGACATATTTGATTTAACCACTTCTTCTCTTATTTTTTAGAATATAAGTGACATCTGGTAGTTGAGAAGACTGAATGAATTCTGATTGAAATCGATGCTTCCTCCAAACGCGACTAAAAACTGTGTTCCTATGAGGAAATTGTAATGGTTATTCTCAAGCGCCACATCTGGAGTAGACAAGACAATGCGACCAAATTTTAAGGGTAACGTGAAATAGGCTTCTAGTACTTTGATTGAATCAGGCCCTGCAGTTGTCATTTTGGGCTATTAATTAATATCTGGATCAATCTTTAGTCTCTTCATAAGCTTGTAAGACACAATGTCAAATGAGCCCCAGGGTCCAGTACTGCTAAGACTTTGGCTTTGTGGATGATGACTTTCACTTTCATATTGCTCTTGCTAATAGACATGCCCGCGGTAATAATGACACTGAATGTCTGACTGAATCCTCCTAACTCCTTAGGTATGAAGGACTCCTTGCAAGCCTTGTGTGATTCACAATCTTTACTTATTTTCTTCTTAAAATAGTATCCACAAAATTCTTGCCATTCATGATATTGCCAACAATCTGAGTAGGCTTAGAAATTTGGGACAATAAATACTTCTTGTTAGGCTCAAATTTCGTTTAGTTAGGTCTGGGCAATTGGGCACAATTACTTCGCTTGGAGCTCCAATGACATAGTATCCTGAATCAGCTCATGAACCAGAATCTTTGTTAGCAATTCCATTGGTGTGGTGTATGACCCAATTGACTAATCCTGCGACCTCATCTTTAGTTCATCCTTCTTTTCTTCCTTTAACTTAGGGCAACTTCTCCAGACGTTTCACTATTGCTGACAGTAGTTGAACTAAACTTGATGAAATTTGGGTACATTAGTTCTATGGGGCAGTAAGCCTTATCCTTAGTCTTATCATAGTAACCTTGGAAAAATAAACATTCTTTCTTTTGGGGCGGCGCTGCTGATGGTTCTTATGGTTCTGGTGTTATGTCTCTATCTTTTAAGAGACTTAAGCGTTGATCGAATCCTCTTTGATGGCCTTTAGAGATTCAGGGGTTTCATGGACAGAATCATATGCATCAGGAGTTGTGAGTGTGATTTCAGCTAATAAAGACAGTTTTTGCATTGACTAGGTCCAAGGATCCAGGTATTTAGAGATGTGCCTTGAAGTAAAAACAGGTTTCATAGTACACTATCTATTCTGACTTCCCAATCTCTAGGTGAGGAATTCTTGCTTTAGAATATTATGTCATGTGCACTTCTGAACTCAGCGATAAGTATCTTAAACTTCAGCTCAAGGATGATGGGCCAAAGGGCAGCTCTAAGTACCTCCTGCGCTTCTCAGAGCATAATCCTTGTACATGGAGAGCTTTCTAAGTGTCACTAGCTCCGTCCAAGCTGTTTTTGTACAAATGAAGTAATACAGCTATAGTTCCCTCACTAGGAGTGAACTCAGTCTTAAAATAGGGCAAAAATTGAGATCTTTTTTAGGTTCAATCTGATGTGTAGGCTGTACCACCATTAATAGTGTTGGTACTAGTGGTGCATCCTCTCAAAGTAATTATTGAGTTTGAGATGGGGTAGATGTTGCACTTGCATGGATTCCACATCCTGCTTTAAGCAATCCAGCTAATAATTGTGGCTTTCCAACTTAATTTAAATCAACTTTAAACTTTGTAAGTTTTTTTGTTAACATTATTCAATAATTAAAACTTATTTCTCATTTTGACCGTATCCAGCTCCCCAGTTCTTTCCTGTGCTGGTGACACTACGATTCTTCTTAACTCATTAGTTAAGGTGGCTATACTTATCTTTAATTCATTGATTGTTCAAATATTCTTTCCAGGGGCAAATCCTCTGAAATTTTATCTCCATGTACACTTACATGATATTGTCATAGAAATATCTGCAATCACTTACTGGTACCCCCTGTAGTGAGCACCAACTATACCAAAGTGGCCCGTTTGCTCAGTGGGTGCTGATAAAAAGGGTGGAGCCACTTGTGATAAGTTAATTTATATTCTAAGGGTGAACCAACAGGTTAATTGAAGGGTCAACTTCTTACATACATAGGACTTTTCTCTTAGTTCCAAGCGTGACAACCATGTTGAAGCCTTGAGATTATACATGGCGGGGTTACTTTAGAGCGCATCATAACTTTCTCAACCTCTACAGACAACATGAAGGCTAAGTACAAACATTAGAAAAATATAACTGTATTTTCCATTTACAGCACCAAATCATTCAACAATAATATATGCAGATTTTGTATAAGATGTACGTTTGTTGGTATGATCATATAAGGTATACACAGTATTGGGAAATTGGAGTACATAAAATAGTGACTTAATTTATAACAACTTGAGTTTTTTCTCACAAGGTAATCGTGTATCTGCTACTTGTTTTCAGGCCCTGCAGAGTCCATTTCTTTGATCCCCTATAAACTTTTGGGTTTGATATTAATTAGTATGGAGCTTGGGTCTGTTTATGACCATGGAGCTGCTTATCTTTTAGCTCCTGATATTATTGTGACCCTTGTGGTCATTGTAGCTGCTCATGTACATCAGTAGTATTAATAGATGTTGTTTGAATAATAATTACTTTCTGTTTTGGTATTATTAAATTTCTACGCTTTCTTGAAAATGGGTTAAATTTCTTCAGATAGATTTTTGGTAAACTTATCCATCAGAGCAGTAAAACCCAATGGTATAATAGGGGGCTCTTCTGAGGCATCATTTGCGCCATAATATTCATAGTCGTTTGGGCTTATATTTATACTTTTGGGTCCTCTGACATCATGACTACTGGCTAGTCTATTAAAATGGCGATCATGGGCTGTAAAAATGCTTCAGTACTCAGAACTTTAGGTTAATGGAGCCTATATAATAGAATTTAGTTTTTAATAAAACATTTTTATCAAAAGTCAAACAATTTTGTAATTGATCCTCATTCTGGCCAACTAGATTAATATTATCAAATTCGTTATTATCAGTTTGTGGGTTTCATGGGATTTACTTCCATAGGTCAAGGAATTGACCCCTATATAAGGCGTTCCCCAACATTATCTATTGATAAAACTGCAAGCACTATGCTGTGAGACACCTGGATTTATTTTACCAGACATGAGTATGTTATTTGGGACTGAAACCATGTTCCTTGACCAATACTTTACTTACCTCTAATCACGTGAATCATACAAAAAGGTAATCATAATAGTGGTACCTTTTGGGATATAGATGCTTTTGTGGATGCATGAGTACCTCAATAATATCTATTTTCCTTGATGTCAATTATGGTTGTTGCCTTGAAAAAAACCCTTCAAAACCACCAATTCTGGACAATTACTTCGACAATAACTTGGAAATATTCTCGATTAACTGCATAAGATTGAATTCATAATCAACTAATTGCCCTGGGATTGATACCTTAATTTGCTCTAAAAATCCCATAGGCTAATAAAACATAAATAATCCCTTCAAATTATCACAAACAGTTTTCAGCCCTATGGCGAATTTTTTGCATCAATGTTTGTAATTGGAACAATAGCACTTGAAATGACAGTCAAATGGAAGTACCTAGTGCTATTAAGAGGTTTGCTAAAGACCTAATTAGGGGTATGTCATTAAGCCTAAATCAATGCAAATTTACTAATTATTTTATATTGTCAGCCATATGACAAAACTTGGTAGCACTTGCACATGGACAGCCTGAATGGAAGTAACTAATGCTATCAAGAGGCCTGCCAAAGTCCTGATTTAGGGTACACCATTAATCCTAAATTTATGCCAACTTTCCCAGTGGCCATATTTTGTCAGATGTATGATATGAATCAAATTGGGCCGACCTTAGGACAATTTTGCACGTTTGAGTTGCAATTTTGATCTGAAAACTTTATGATTTTGAAATATTTTGCTACTAATAACCCTTGTCTAAGGTCATGATTGTATTACTTATTGGACCAAAATGAGGTGGAAAATTATATCAGAGGAGAATTGCATGCTCAAAGTATGTCCAGGAGATGCCCTAGAGATATAGATACCGGCACCTGGCTTAATGAGAATATCACTTAAATTATAGTCTAATATAAAGATTTATATTCTTGATTGTCTTACATCTGTTTATTCAACCAGAGTTAGTTCCTTTTTAATAGTGCCAACAAGCTGAAATTCCAAACCCACAGCTTGTAACTTTACCTGCCTCAGAAGATGTTCTGATTACAAAGGGAAAATTGTCACAAACAGACTAGAAGAGTCATATTAATTTAAATAAGCCTAGTGAGCTTCCAAGTGGTCGTTATACTACAAGACACTGTCCAAAATTTAGGATCTTTCAGCCAAACTCTTCCCAATTATACATGCAGGATTTCATTAAACAAGAGAGCGATCCTCAGACTTTAACAATTGGTGCTCACTAAAAACCAGTATAACATTCTTCACAGGAACCTCTGAACCATATATTTTATCTAATACAAGGACATACTACATAACCGCAATCATGGGGAGAGGGAGGCCATAAATACTCCCTCAAATCGGTCAGAAAGTTTCTTTATATGGATCTTATGCCCAAAGATACCAAAATTCTCTTCTTTCCACACAAGATGATTTTCACTTAAGTGGAAGTACAGTCTTCATTAGGTTAGAGCTGTATGATCAGTATGAACTGGATGAGTCAGAAGAAACCCATATATAGGTGGAAAATCCTCTGGTAAAAAGCCCTTATCTCAGGTTATGGCAATTTTACCTATGCCAGGTTTAATCAACACACAAGATCCAATTTGACTAATTGTCCTGTGCGCCATTTTAATGAGAGAAGAGATAACGCTTTAACCACTGTTCAGACAGATCAAGAAGAAATTGGACAAACTAAAAATGCACCTGTAATTGGGTAGGATCATTTGGAGTCCCATTAGGTCATAATTATATAAAGGACTTTATCCCCAAAGTATCTAAGTTAGATGCCATATTTAAATTGAAATGGTCCAAGTTAAAGTGCAATAAATAAGTTTTTCTGAGCATTATAGGCCATAATTGCCATTTTATTGCCAATTCTGCACATCTTGGAGAATCACTTTTCATCTATTTAAGGTCAAGGTACCATTTGGCTCAAATTCAGATTGTAAAAATGCACTTGATCAGCTCCAATCAGCAAAATTGGTAGCCTCATCCTATAATATCTGGACATTTGGTCGCGAATTTATTGTCCATACTGATGCATCACTTTTGGCAATTGAATCTGTATTATCTCAGATAGGGTAGGACGGTGAGAACACCATTTTGTCTTTGCTAGTCAGACCTTAAACTTATATTAGAGAACCTATACGGTGATGGAACAGGAATGCTTAGCAGTCAAATATGCTTGCAATAAAATTTGGGTTTAACTTCATGGCACTCACTTCACAGTTGTTACTGATCACGCATCCTTAATATGGCTGAACAACTTGAGGGAGCCTGAGGGCTTATTAGCCCTTTGGGCGTTGAGGCTTCAAGTCTACAATTGCATGATTGAGCTTTGCATGGGGGTAAAGCATCAGAATGTTGACTTCCTACTTCAACTGCTAATATTGTGACATTTAGTTTAGCCGCTGATAATTTGTTTAAGAAGATGGCCATTGGAAAGTACTAAGATGAGCTTGAATCAGTCCAAAATTTGTTATTGGACTTAAGAAAAGATACAGTATCTGATAATGGGTAGTTCTACAGGATTATTGAGGGCAAAAAGCATATATGCTCATGACCATCAGCCCAAACAGACATCTTTAGGGGCTGCCCATAAGGCCATAGGACATGGAAAATTTTGGAAGACAAAGGATCATCTGACGCAATTCTATTATTGGGAGTTAATGCATTTTGACATTCAAGAAATGCTAAAATTCTGTGCGGAGTGTCAAGGCCAAAAAGTGTTCTAAAAGCACATCTTATCTGCTTGTTTGACCCAAGGTTGCCTATAATACCATATCTAATGATCTTGTTGGACCTCCTCCAATAAGCATTTAAATGGCAGGTACATTATCATGGCCATCAACCACTCGACTAAATGGGTTGACATAAGGCTAATTGGGAAGCAGCAGTAGCAAATACAGCCAAGTTTGTCCTTGAAAACATCCCCCACAAGCATGGGTGTCCTCGGATTATCCTTACAGACAATGGAGCATATTTCACTGTTCATGTCCTCACCAAGCTCAATCAGTTAATGGGAGTGAGAGGCTTGCTTTCCGCTCCCTATCATCCTGAAACCATTGGTATGGTTGAGCAAAATAAAATAGGACATTGGTGAACATCATCTGAAAATTAACTTCAAACAAACCATCTGAATGAGAAACCTAACTGAATTCAGCCGTGTTTACCTACAACTTCTTCTAAAATTTAACTACCAGGATGTCACCTTTTCAGTTGTTATATGGAAAACATCCTTTTCTATCATTGCTACTATATTCAGTTCTAGAGGATCTTAATGAGAAAAATTACCTCAATAAGTCAAGAAACTTGGTAAAATTTAATCAAATTGTAAGCTAAGCCTTTTATAACAGTTTGCTGTGAAAAGGCTTGACATGAAAAGATATGATAAAATGAAACAATTTAGCCAATTTTGAGGAAGCCAATAGAGTTCTAATTTTTCAACGCCTACATATTAGGATGATTACAAAAGATAGATTCCATCTAGTTGCCCATTTGAAATTATTGATAAGACATCACAATATACCTATATAAGTATGGATGCTAGGACTGGTGATATACAACTTTCTTCACATAAAGTTTATAAGAAGGGTCAATAAGTTGGCTGATTAAAGAAAATAGATACATATATATAATACTAGCACTACAAAATGAAGTAAAGTAAAGTAAAATAGAATAAAAAAGAAAAGAAAAAAGAAAACGCTTTTCTTTCTCATAACAATCACTTTAGTTACTACGATTCAATTTGAACAGCAAATTTGGTAATCACACACAGGAAAGATGGGCGACTTTAATAACAAAAATAATACAACATGGGCGAGCGTCACGGCAAGCGGTGCACTTAATGGTGCAACCAAGGGCAAGAAACGCCCTGGAGGGGGACCAGGAACCCAATCTGCAAAGAAATTGCAAACTCAGACACCATCTGGGTTTATGGTATTTACTTTAAAGCACGCGCAATACATGTACATTCAATTCAACCAACCTTTGTCAAAGGTGGAACACAGGATCAGACTCTTCCTTGGGGATGAGTCACTGACCCTGTGGGAGAAAACATGTGAGGCACAGCTCTCACTTTTCCCTCATGCGGTGTATGTAGCCACCAACAACATGGGCCGCGGCTGGATCAATATTGGTTTTTGAAACAGCCAATGAAGCCGATGCCGCAGCAAAAATCTGAGTGCAAATTGCCCTCCCTGAGGGCAAAAAAATTGTGTGCACCGCGCGCATCAGATGGAACAAAGTGAAAACTTTGTTCATCTCCTTTGACTCGCTCCCCACCAACCTTCCTCATAGGTAATCGAGGAGGAGCTCCGCAAAGGTCTTGTGGCTTATGGAGAAATCCAACAACTCAAATTACAGCGATTTCGCTTAATGCCCAACCTGTGCACGGGCAAAGCTATCGCTGTAATCAACCCCTTCCCAGAAGTGGAAGAAGATTTATCCAGAATTCCTCGCGCAGCAGAATTTCACTTTGTAGATGGGAGCCAGTTGGCTGCATTCTGAGTTACACCGGAATGTGCACCACCCATTTGCAACCACTGTGGCTCACTGGGCCACAAGGAACATGCATGCCCTGTAAAAGAGGGCTTAATGGAAAATGATTTTTGTGAAGAAGCTATGGATGAAGATAATGAAAACTTCGCCAAAATGACTGATGGCCACCACCCATTCCGCTGAGGTAAAGATGGACTATACTCCATCGTGGACCCAGTTACAAGTAAACAGCGTAAAGCAGCACAAAAAGCCCGCAAGAGAGCAGCGGCTGAAGCGGCAGCACACGCGGAATCTGCCATTAACCATGGACAAATTCAGGAGGATATTTCAGATATTCACCAAACCAACCAATCAGAACAATATTCCCAGGTCGAAAATTTTCACAGTAACCAGACTGAGCCACAAAGCGTCATCAGTCATGCACATACTGAGGAACAATGCAACTGCAATTTGGGTGAAAATGTGGTGCACAATGCAACAAAGTTGAACCTCAAAAATATAAAATCCAATCAACAACCCGCATCAAATCAACATGAGACCTGTGCAGGAAAAGTTAATGCAAATGCAAAAAACCGCAATTCCCTTGAATCATTGGGTCAGATCAAGGGAACCAACAATGGCAGTGAAAGAGTTGGAGTACAGATGCGGAGCATGGCCAAAATGAGCCGTGGTGGGATAGGACCAGAGGGTCCTCCCAACCGCTCCTGAGGCGCCGCGGGCACCTCAGTGTCAATAGGGATGTTAAATATCGCGGGAGCCAGGGCTCATACATCTCAAGCCAAAAAGCTGGCATTCCTGCGAAAACTTCTTGCAGACATCTTGGCCATCCAAGAAACCCACTGCCTACAAGGGGAAGAAGAATCCTGGTCAACCAGGGTCGCACCATCACAATCAGTATGGACGTCTCACTGTGGGGTGATAGTTCAAAACAACAAAAAAAATAAAATTACGAATTCATCATCACACTTGCACGGTCAAGTCCTGGTAGCAACAATCACATGCCAAGATGAAATAATTTTGTTAGCATGTATCTATGCACCGTGCACTGCAACTGAGAGAAAAAAAATTTTGAAAAAATTTCTACCCTCACCCTCCCACCAGATATCATCATGTTAGGCGATTTCAACTGCTGGGATAACCCCAATACAGATCGATGGCCTAATCCCAGGGGATACCCACCTGGACACATTGAATATTGCACAATGAAGGCATCTCTTGGCTTACAGGATGCTCTTCCTCCCAATTCACCAATCCTTCCCCATATGACAAGACCCAACATACGTGAGGGACTGCTCATATCAATGAGTCATATTGACCACATCCTCATCCCACAATCCCACCACTCAAGAATCTCCAAATTTACAACAAAAAAGATCAATTTTCTGATCACCGATTAGTTATGGTGCAGTTATCGCCAACCCAATCCCACACACAGGCGTCGCCTTGGAGAAAGCTTCACCCAGAAAATATAATATTTTCTGAGATATCTGACTGGGTTGAAAACAAGGCTACAAACCCAGAATTCACAGCCTCATTCACTTTGGATCCCATCAGAACATGGGAAAATTTCAAAAAGATTTAATCAACAAAACCTGACATATTGCATCATGCAAGTACACCTCGGACACAGCCACAATCAAGCGTACCTTGGCAGAACTAGACCACCTGGAAATAAATACTCCAAGATCTGGCTATAGCCCTAATTGGGAACGCAAATGGGAAGAAATTTCAGCCCAACTTAACAATCTCATCTTTGAACACCAACACAGAATCAAAGTATTGAACAAAGGTAAGTTCATAAAGGAAGGCGAAACCTGTTCAACATACTTTTCCGCCAATTCCACTCCCGCGGAAACCAGCCCACGTGCACACTGGTCCGCAAGACCAACGGCACTGTGGCAACTGACCCTGAGGAGGTCAAGGCGGAAGTACACCGCTATTACACCGAATTATATCACAATATGCCAATAGATCCACAAAAAATTAAAGAGTTTATTCAAACTGCCAAGATACAAAGTACACCACCAAATTACAATATACTATCCCTTATCACACGGGAGGAGCTTTGGGAAACAATTCGCGGTGCACCACGTAGGAAATGCCCAGGGCCTGATGGGTTACCTTATGAATTTTACAAAAAATATTTTCAACAAATCGCCCCCCTCTTATTGGCGTCAATGAACCAGAGTTTGTTGGAAACACGCTTATTACCAGGAGGCCATGAATCCTACGTTATAACCTTGTATAAAAAGAGTGACAAGTTGGACCTGGCCAACTGGCGCCCAATTGCACTCTCCAATACTGACACAAAAATTTTTAACAAAGATTCTAGCAGCTAGATTAGGCGCAATTGCATCTGACGCTCTATCACCCAACCAGTTTGGGTTTATACCAGGGCGTTCAATCTGGAACAACATACACCCTGTTGCAAACATTTGCCAATCCAAATCAACTGGTGCCCTGGTCTTCTTGGATCAGGAAAAGGCGTATGACCGTGTTAGCTGGCCATACCTAAAAGAATGTCTACATGCCTTCAAACTCCCACCAAATTTCATAAAATGGGCGATGCTCCTAACAGAATCTGCAACCATGGCTGTATGCTGCCCTGGATTCCTAACAAACAAGATTAAACCACACAGAGGGCTCAAACGAGGGGATCCCCTCAGCCCACTGCTATACAATTTCAGCTTTGACCCGCTCCTCTGAGTAACTGACTCACGTCTCATGGGGATAACCGCACAAGGACAACCAACAGTCAAGATACTGGCCTTTGCAGATGACTGCGTAGCAGGTATAACAAACAATGAAGATGCCCAACAGCTGGAACACACTCTAGAGGAATACTCCAAGGTGAGCAATGCATCGCTCAACAAAAGGAAGACAGAAATCATTTTCTTAGGCAAATACACAAACAATTGGGCCACAACATCAGAACCTCACACCAACACTCGAAGAAAAAACCCAGTTATATTACCCTTTGCAACACCTCCCACCACCACTCCTGTCTGACACCTTGGAATCTGGCTAGAATCAGGGGGATATGCTAATGAGACAATGGAAAGTAACCTGTTACAACGGGTATCCAAACGCGTCGCCTCCCTCAAGGGAAGAGCCCCAGGACTAACAGGACGAGTTACAGTTGCTAACTCGCTCATCCTCCCAATACTGTGGTACCAGGCCCATGCGATAGCCTTCTCACCTACCTTTATAACCTCAATTTGCGCGCTTATCCAGGGCTGGCTGTGGCCTGGCTCTCACCCTCCTATACGGATGGAAACACTATTTGGCCCACGCTCAAGCGGAGGCATGGGACTAATAGATTTTGAGAGCCATGACAATCACATCCTAGGTACCTGGATAAAGGAAATCCTTGCTCCAGACCTCCTGCAACAACATTGGTCCAGAGCAGCAAGGACTAAATTTTCACGGGCGCTCAAATTAACCAACCCACATAGGCCACTCAGACTACTTTCATACCTTGCCAAGCACCCTACTGCAACAGGTCCGCATGGAACCTCCCCTCATTTCAAACATATCCTCCAAACTATCCGCTGTATGGGATGGACCATAGAGAACATGGGTACTATACAGGGAAGGGGACGACCCAGCCCCCAATTCAAATTTAGAAACCCAGAAAACCACCCCCAGAGGGATATGCTCGCAACAACCCCAAGCATAGCTAGGATAGAATACCTAGATATGCTGGACATTCCCTATGATTTAACCACACAGAAAGCAATGTGGAAAATGACACACCACCCACTCCTACAACCAAGGATAAGAGCAAACGCCTGGAGCTGTTTGAGAAGGACCTATAGGATGGCGGACCGCTCCAACTCCCTTCACAAAACATGTGCAGTATGTGGATGGGAGGGATCCCTACATCACCGCCTAGAAACATGCCCCCAACCAAAGCTATATGGCAGGGAGTCGCACGCCTGCTAAAGATTCAAAACAACAGGAATTCTCGATATCAAAGAGTAGCTTCGCGCTCCAGATTGAGTCACCAATCCCATCTACCCTCCGCTCCCTAATACCCATTGCAATGTGGATAATACACACAATTGCATTAGATGCTTTCAAAGGGCATGGTCCCAACCATTCATGGAATTATTAACAGATTCCATGTCCACTTACTAGAGCACTTCCAAGCCTGGCTCTATGGATATATGAGACCAAGACAAAAAGCGCTCATAGAATCATGGTTCCCACTTTGGTTCCTCCACACAGACCCTTTCCTTCACACCTGCTCCATAGCAGGGGAAACCCCCTCGGAGTAGTGCACCAACCCCCCATACCTGGCAGTCCCGCTGGCAACAGGGGTAACTTGAGTACCCTGGGGTGCCCAATTTTTATATTTCTTAGTTATTCTTTTAGTTTCACATATATTCGGTAATGTCTGTCCCCTGGTCAGCTTACCTTGGTTAAATAAAAAGAAAAGAAAAACGTATAAAAACTATAAATAATATGCAATTTTTACCTATAAATAATTAATATGCTATTGTTTGCTCTCTAAGAGGATAGGAAAAACAGCTCTAGAGCCATCAACAATTTGGGCCAATTCAAAGCTATTAATATTCAATTCTCTATTTATAAGCAATTTGGGATGAAATCAAAGCTGCATGTTGACAATTATTGCAGACTAATCAGGAATCTCAGGGATTGTGTTCAAGAAAAGTAGGGAGAAATGTCAAGTTCTATTTGTTAAGCTGAAAATAAACTCTTTAAAACCCAGCAATTCTGGCTGATTACCCTGACAATAACCTGTAAATATATCCAATTGACTGTTCATAAAATTAACTTTATAATCAAGTAATTGCCCTGAGATTGATACGTTAAGTTGTTAAAAAATCTCATGGGCTAATAGCGACATAAATAATCCCCTAAAATTATCACAAATAGTCTTCCGCCCTATGTAGAATTTTGTGTGTCAATGCTTGTAATTGGCACATTAGCGCTTGCACATGACAGTCAAATGGGAGTACCTAGTGCTATTAAGAGGATTGCCAATGTCCTAATAAGGGTGTCATTAAGCCTAAATCAATGCGAATTTTCCCAATAATTGTATTTTGTCAGCCATATGACAAAGTTTGATGGCACTTGCACATGAACAGCCTGAATTGAAGTAACTAATGCTATCAAGAGGCCTGCCAAAGTCCTGATTTAGGGTACATCTTTAATCCTAAATCGATGACAACTTTTTCAGTGGTCATATTTTGTCAGCTGTATGATGGAAGTCAAATTGGGCTGACCTTAAGACAATTTTGCACGTTTGAGTTGCAATTTTGATCTGAAACCTTCTTCATTGTGAAATATATTGCTACCAATAGTCCTTATAAAAGGTCATGGTTATTTTTGTTATTGGACCAAAATGAGGTGAAAAATATTATCAGAAGAGAATTGCATTCTCAAAGTATGTCCAGGAGATGCCCTAGAGGTATAAATACTGACACCTGGCTTATTGAAATTATCATCAAATAATATAGTCTAATAAAATGATTTATATTCTTAATCTTTTACTGGATATTTTATCAGAGTTGGTTTTTAAAAAAAAGTGTTGACAAGCAGTAAAAAGAGATCATGAGCTCATACTTTTAGCTGCATTTTTAGAAGTTCCCAAATTCAATGAGAAAAATTAGCTCAAATAGATTAGAAAAGTCTTATAATTTTGTACCCCCTAGTGAGCTTCTGAATAGTCGTTATACCATAAGACAATGACCAAAATTGAGGATCTTTCAGCTGAACTTTTTTCTAATATACATGCAAGATTATATTAACTAAGCAAGCAATCCATAAATTGTAACACTTGTCATGCTTTTTGATTTATTACAATTGCATGCTGACCAGGGGACGGGCATTACCAAAGCTTAAAGAGCAAAAAACTGAATGAACTAACCACTTAAAACTGAATGAAAACAACTGCTCAAAATGAACAGGCGAAACAAAATGATTGAGATAACAACCTACCTGGTGGGACAGCACCAAGGCGCTCAACCTACCATGGCGGAAGGGGAGGGGGGATTGGGGGTTCATCCTCAGCCCCATGCCCCTCTTCAGTGAGAGCACGGGACAAGGAGGAGAGCAAAGGGGTGGTGTGATCAGTGACATGGGGAGCGAGGATGCTAATGATCAGCTGATTGAGGAAACTACTGGAGGACAGTAAGTCGCCGATGTATCTGGAAATGGTGGCATTTACCTTAATGTGAAGGTCAGGAAGCTGGGACAGTAAAGCCATGGAGGTGCGGGTGACTCTTGGGTTTGCTTGCAAGGTAGAAACCACTTTCTGAATGGCTTCCTTAAGCGCCTGTGGGCAAATTGGATGGTATTTTTGTTAGGTGGGGATGTGGATGGCTTGATGATTAGAGGTGGGAGTTCCATGGCTAGCGCCGCTACTGATGACTTGGCAATCTCATGGATGGCATCTACATCAGGGTGAGCAGCTGCCACAACAGCAAGCTGGTGGTCCAAGTGGAACTCCAAGGCGTCCGGTTGGGGGCATAAAACTGTTAAGTGACCAGTTTGGGTTTCCATACCTAGATAAATTCGTCATATGTGGGCTGCAAGGCTTCAATTAAATTACCCATCTCATCAGTTTCAGCCAATGAGGACCATGGGTTTATGTTAAACTCAAAATTGGGGTCAGCGAATTGAAGTGGTGCAGCTGGCAATTGCAGGATAACATGGGAACTCACATTAGTCCAAGGCATTTCATGATTGGATAAGGCTCAAGTGGCACTGGCCTGAGGAAGGGGCTGGTTGGCTGCAGCGGGCACCAAAGTGGCAGCAGGCTTTGGGGGAGGGGGTAGGATTGTACCCCATGCCAGAAAGGCAGTAGGGTGCAGGGCTAAATGGGGTCCAGATGATGACACCGCTGGGTCTGAGGAAGCTGCAAGGGAGGGGCATTTACACTTTGAGTGATCTAACTTGAAGCAGGAAAGACAGATTGTCCTCCCGCCCTTGACACTGGCCCAGAATGAGTGGTCAGGGGCAGAGGGAATGATGGTGTGGGGGAAGTGACAACACAATTTATAAAAATTTTGGGCTGATCATAGTGAATTTCCAAGGCCCAGCTAGGCGAGTGGCCCCATTGGGGACCACAAACTGAAGGATGGGATTGGAGCCATATGCGGCCAACCTTCCATCAAATACTGATGGAGTACTGCAGGGGGGAGATGGGTGGGCAACCTCACGAACTGGACTACCATGGTATGTTGGTGAGGAGCTGGGTGCATGTTGTTGGGATAGGGGTGCCCTTGAAGACCAGGGGCACTGTAGCCGCAGTGGCGGCGTCAGCTTCACAGATGAAGCCTAGGTCAAAATACCCCTCAAAGGAAAGGAAGTCTATAAATCTGGCCGGCAGCATCACCGCCTGGGTCAAGTCAATAATTGCTTGTTCCTCATATGGGAACAATCTCCTGTACTCAACCCAAAGGCCAAAACGGAGCTGGTAGTGGGGGAGAATGAGTGGGCTGTGAGGCACAGCCTGGGTACATGCCAGGTGGATGGCGAGATCCTTGGGTGGATTAAACTGACCTAAGGACTTAGTGGGACTGGATGAACCAGTCCAAGCGCGTTTTCCCTCCAGATGGAAAACGCTGGGTGAAGTTTCACCGCTGCCCCACACTGGAGCAGCCAGCGGCAAATCCAACGTCATTGGGGATTGAATGGGAGCATCTGGCGTTCAATAAATAGTTTACTTACTTTTTTAAATAAAATCGCTCAAGAGTGACTCCAAGCAGAAGGAAAAGTTAACACTTGTCATGCTGTTTCCATATAAATTGTTTAGTTGACCCTTTCAATATGGATCTATCATCCTCTTATTAAAATTGTGTCATTATTATGGAGTAGACACCTGAGGCAGTCTCATTGATTTTGCTCTAAATCTAGAAAGCCAAATATATTACACTAGGTGTCCAGTTATATTGAAGTTTAATACTAGATGGTTAAAATCTTCCTTAGTGCCATGGAGCATGCTGATGTTAATAAGGCTGTGCTGTCACTCAGAATGAGTTACCACCCAGAAAACCCGCCAGAATACCTCTGGTACAGCCATATATATTGTGGGATGAAAATGTAATAGGGCAACCTCAAGCACTAGCCAAAGATTCCCAAAATTGGAAATCATAGTCACTAACTTGCAGGTGGAATCCTTAAGTTCACAAAATAAAAACTTAATATTTTTTGATTTTTTATTGTAACTAAAAGCAGAAAGGGAATATTCGAGCAACAGCAGAACATGTTGGTGTCCGCTATTTTATAAGCTCACAAAAGATAGGGGAATGGAGACAACTGCATTCACCATCAGGAATAATTGGCAATTTGACTATAGCAAATTGACACCCTAAAGTTGGTACCAGTACTTATTTGAATCTGACCTTCCAGATGAATTAGCATCAAACTATATTGCTATACCTTTTCCTGCCACAATTGTACTTGGCGCAATGACAATCCGTCCAGCAGACAGCAGGTTGCGCCCATGGCCAGGCCACATATGGGAATTCCTATTGAGTAGGGAAAGGGTTTATTGCACCCATACCTGTCAGGGATGGGCTCATACTTACTGGTGATGGAGGAGAAAGGCGGTTGGGGTTTCTGAACCCAAAGCTAACCTTATTGATCTATTTTTTCCAGATATCAATTTAGATTTATAATCAGAACTCGAACTGGTAGAAGCAACCACTTTCATGGGATAATTTCCGCCAGCCCTCTGCTGATTATGGAAACTGGCCACTGCCACTTCACAACACAAACCCCAGATTTTCTGTAACAACTTATGGGTAGTTGGCAGAAGGGGGAGGGGCGCTACTTTCAATGGTACGCCATCACCCCCTCTCATCTACCACATGGGCTAAATCACATATGGTGACAAGAGAGACAGCTGCTGGCTTACTCCTCTTCTTGGTGCAGAACAGGAATTCCTCCCAATTAAGTCATAAGTGTAGTTTCTAAAGAATTACATTACCCTTCCCTTTTTGCACTGGAGGAACATGAACACTGGGAACATGAGCGAGCACAAAAATTTTTGTGCGCTTTGGGCAGTTTGATAGCCAAGATGGAGACAACTTTCTGGGGAGGGCGAGGAGAGTCCAGGTATGCAATGTAAAAGCCTTTATTAACTTGCATCAGTTTGCACAATCATGAGCGCTAACCCAGCTGTCCTTGCAGGAAGGAAATTTCTTACAGGCAACCAAGTATTACACCAAGCTACGGGATTTCTGAAATGTCATAGTGGCATCCACATCTACTTCTTCTGAACCCTCAATTATGATTGGTTTGGGTTGGTGGGTTTTTACCCTTTGAAAGGGGACATTTGGGAAGCATGAAAGACCGGGTGCTGCTTCCAATTAGTGGGGAGGACCAACTGGAAGGCCCCATTACAAAAATCCTCCTTCACCACATGATGACTGGAATTCCTTGCTTGCGAACTTCTGCAAGGGAATCTTTAAACCCAGGTGGCGCATATCAATCATAACTAACAAACATACCTTAATGTCATAGGTGTGGAGGCGCTTGCCTTCCACAAACTACTTGTAATTGCTTATCGCCTTAGTCAGGTGCTCATAAACCAGAGATTGAGTGGTCTGCATCTACTGCAGCTGTTACTCGGTGACAGGTACTTTGGGGGAAAGACAAGTCCCAATAAATAATGAGATCATATATCCCAGGGTAGCCCCATAGGGGAAGAGCCCCTTTAAAGATGGGTGGCGTTGTTGTATGCAAACTGCGCCATGGAAAGATAGCGGCCCAGGTATCCTGCGCAGCAGAGATGTAACTGTGGAAGTACTGTTCTAGGATCTGGTTATATTGCTCCATCTGGCCGTTGTACTGGGGATAGTACGCCATTGACTGGAACAGCCGGATCTTTAAGATAGCCAAAATGTTAGAGTAGAAAAGAGCTTTAAACTGAGGCCCCAGTCGCTTACCACCTCCTGGTTGATGACAAACATCAAGAACACATGGCGAAAAAGCTGGGCCATCTCCTCAGAGGTAATGGCTGATATTCATGGGATGAACAGGAAGAATTTTATAAAGCAGTCCATGACCACCATAATCGTGTTGAACCCATTAGAACTGGGAAACTTAATAATGAAGTCAATGGATACCAATGTCCACAGACCTTGTGCTTGCTTCAGGGGATAGAGGAGACCATTCATCCCTGATCTATCGGACTTAGTGCGCGCATGTCATGCAATTGATGATCAACATCAGTAGGTCCCAGGAGATCACCAGCCAGTTGAACGTCCACTTTTATTAACTCAAGGAACTTTTTATGACTTGGATGCCCAACTTCTGGGGGATTATGGTGAGCGGCGATTACTTCAACCCAGAGTTGGGGAAGCACACAGACCCTACTACAAAACAATATACGCCCACATTACTATGTAATTATTTCTCTTGGCCCCATTAATATAACTGGTCAAACAGCTCCAACCCTTTCAAGAAGGAAGTCTGACCCACCAGCACCCAAGATGCTAATGGAACATCTGACGTCCAGTCATCCCTAGAAATGTGGGAGGAGCAATAGCAATAATCTATGAAGAATGGCTTAGCATAGTCAACTCCTGCGTTTCCTCCTCCATAAGATTCAGGGAAAGTTTGTGACTTAGAAAATCAAGGAAAATATTCAACGGCATTTATGAACTCATACTTGAAATTAAAGATTCACAAGTTGTGGAACGTCTGAGCCTACCAGTGTGCCAACTTCTAGGGTTTCTTGAAGTACACTGGGACCTGATGATGTCCATATATTCATCTCATGTGGCGCGCCCTGATGAAGGTATTTTCATTAAGTAAGCGACCATGTTATGGCGGCCAACTCTTTATCATAAATGGACCAGGACTTTTCAGAAAAAGTAAAATTTCATAAAAGATAAGTGACCAGATGTTCCAATCCTTCATGCGCTTAAAGCAGAACAGCCCTTCATGGCAGCTGATGAGGTGTCACACACTGCAATAAAAGTCTTAGTAGGATCAGCGTGTTTGAGAATGGGGGCGCCACAAACACCTCCTTGATGGCGTTAAACGCCCGTTGGCACTCCTCTCTCCATTGAAACAGAACATTATTCCCCATAAAGGGATTCAGCGGCGTGTCCAGCTGCAAGAGGGAAGGGGAGAAATTAATTATATGAATGTTTTAAGAAGCTCTGCAACTTCTTCTGGGTGGTAGTGGTGGGCCATGCATGGATTGTTTCAAGATTGTTGGGAGGAATTTTATAACCATCCTTCAGGACCAAGTTACTTAGGAAGGTAACCTCCTCCCTGAAAAACTCACACTTGGAGGGTCTTACATAGAGGTCTTCATTGTGCAACGCAGCCATCACATCCTCCAAGTCCTTCTCATGCTTCTTAAGAGTGGGTAATGCATGAGGATATCATTGATATGCTACTGTACAGGTGAACCAAAAGTTTCCAAGAACATCATTAATCATCCACTGGAACATGGGAGGGAGTTTTTCATACTAAAAAGCATCACGCGGAAATTTAAGATCCCTTTTCTGGTACAAACTGCTGTAAGCCACTCTTGTAATTCTTCCACCCTTAATTAGGTAATTGCATTAATGAGATTGAATTTCAAAAACACCCATGACTTCACAATTGTCTGTTTTTTGTCTGCTTGAGGGGAGGGAATTAAGGATCATGAATGCTTTATATTTTAAGCTCATAATCCAAGCAAGAGCGCAACATGCCATTAGCCTTCTGAGAGAAAACTATTGGAGAAGCAATAGGAGAAATTTCTAAACACAACCTTTTTGTGAGCATATTATTTAACCACGCTTCCAGAGCCTTAGCTTCTTGCTCTGTATAATGGTACAGAGGATATATGACATTAATTACATCTACTGTCAAGCAAAAGGCCAGATCATAATATAGAGGTGGGGAAGATGATTAGAATTCTTTATATCAAATATTCCATGCACTGGACCAAGCTGGAAGGGATATTGCTGGAAACGCCATGGGGTGGGAGCTGAAACAATTGACCCCACTATCCCATCAGGGGAAAAAGTATTGATAAGGGTAATTTGCCACATGTGTGAGGATTCACAAACAACAAAAGTTTAGGCTCAAGGTTAAAAATAACATGTTGCTGCCATTCTTAAACAACCTTAAGGATAGGGGGAACAACAAATCTGGAACCACGGTGAAATAATAAAAGCCAAACTCATGCACTGAGATTATTATGTGCCATCTCACCGTATAGCAATCTTTGAGGCTGATGATGCACTCAATACTGAAGCTCCTACGTTAGGATCAAGATCCAAATCCTGAGTGACCTGCAAGCTCATAAAGTTCTCAGCTGCTTCAATATTCAAGAGAGCTTCAACGGATATCACAAGAGATCCCAACTGAATTTAAAAGTATAAAGTAAGCTTGATCTTTTTTTTTAGTACTAGATGGTAGTAAGCTTGATCTTGTTTACTAGCAACTCTATGAGATATAGCTGTGAAGGAAGGGGCAAGCGCTAAGCTATCTATTGCCCATCTTGAGGTGAGAAATCGTGGTTCCAGCCACCAAAAACCTCAACTTTTGGCAGTAGCTCAGCTGACAGCAATGGCACCAGAAGATTCACCAACATCCACTCCCCATGATCTTCTGACCTGATTAGCAAATTTCGTCACTAGAACACAAAACTGCAGATTGAGGGGAAGTAAGATGTTAGCAGGAACACATAACACACCCACACTTTCAGCCTGTATCAGCTGTACAGGGAGTGGGGGAGTTATGGACCGAGATTTTTAACCCTTAATATGGGAGGAAAACCTCACTATTGTTTGGGTTAGGATATCCATCTTGACTGCGGCGTAAAAACTATGATCTAAAGAATGAGCCCTCCACCCAACAACTACATCCTTAACCAAATTTAGAACCTTCTGTATATTCCCAAACACAACGCAGCACTTCACTGAAAAAGAAGGGTGGAGACAAACAAGAATTTTGGTTGCTCCAATATGTCATGGAGCGTGCTGATAATAATATAAATAATAATAATAATAATAAATTATTTGAGGTGGGTTGACCTTAGACAAATATACCACACCGAGAATGTTTTCTAGCCAGTACAGGTTTTAGACTCAAAACCTGCACTAGGGGTGGAAGCATTTTTACCCGCTCAGCTAACCACCCTTAATAATAATAATAATACTCTACCGCTGCCTCTCCAAGTTTGATCCCAGTAGTGAACTTTGGGTAGGGGACAATCATGACTGTGTTGGCGTTGCGCACCAATGCCCCAAAGTGAGATAGCAAATAGCAAAGGTGGTCCATGGAGTTCCTGGACTGTCATATGCCGCACATGGAGATTTTCCAGATTTTATCCCTCTTTCCCATTTTCTTCACTTCCCCTTATCAGTGCGGTATTGTCCCCAGGTCTGCCCACCTAAAATAAAATATTATTATTATTATTATTATTAATAAGACTGCGCTGTCCCTCAGGATGGGCTACCACCCAAAACACCAGCCACAATACCTCTGGTACCACCATCCATATTGAGGGATGCTAAAGGAATAGGTCAACAATGAGTATTAGCCAGAAATTTTTATAAAATTGGAAATCATAGCCATTAAATGTCCAGCGAACTTTTAACTATACAAATAAATTTAGAATTTCTTAAAAAATTTTATTGAAACTAACAAATTGTAAAAAGGGAAAAATGGAGCAATGGGATTACATGTTAGGGACTTCTGCGTTATTTACTCACTGAATGGTGAACTGGGACTAAGCGCACTACTTCCAATCCTTATTTTGCAATTTGGTCCTGGCGGATTGACATCCTAAATTTTACTGAGACCAATTCAATTTTGTCCTGCCAGTCAGATTGGTATTATATTTACTAGAAAAACTCTTGTTTCCACCATAATTGCACTTGGCACAGTGATAATAGCTCCTCCAGCAGAAAGCAAGCCACCCATGGCCAGGCCACATATGGCCAGCTCCATTGAGTAGGGAAAGGATCACCGCGCCTGTATCTGTTGGGGATGTGGTTGTTTGTAATTACTTTGAAGGAATGGTGGATGAGAATCTTTAAGCTCAGGAGTAACTCTATTGATTTAATTTTGCCGTTATCAACTTGTTTTTATGGGCGGAACTTGACCTGGTGGAGAGAAC
Organism: Massospora cicadina; assembly: GCA_022478985.1. Lineage (NCBI taxonomy): Eukaryota > Fungi > Entomophthoromycota > Entomophthoromycetes > Entomophthorales > Entomophthoraceae > Massospora > Massospora cicadina. Next base: position 3,204 of record JAKSZP010016214.1, on the reverse strand, counting down.
CTCTTGGGGACAATTGCTGCAAACATTCAGCTGGCAATGGCTTCTGACCACAGCCACTTTCTGACACACCTGCCAAATTTTTGCACCAACTCTTATGTGGTGAACAGAAGAGAAAGGGGTACACTGTTACCCACCTTTCATCCACCACATAGGCCAAATCACCCAGGGTGATGAGAGGAACAGCCGCTGTATTGCACCCCTTCATAGTTTAAATTAGTATTTTAGTTTAATTAAGCCGCAATGGTAGTTCCCCAAGGCTTACAATAGGAAAGAGTAATACCAGGTGGCGCGGAAGCCTAGATTATAGTCTTGCACCATAAAGGGGAACTTAGAAAACTGCACAATTGGAGGCCAATCCTAATCAACATGGATATGAAAGTAATGGGAAAATAATGAGCAGACTTTCTAAGAAAGCCACAGACTTGCTTACTTTACAACATTATGGCTTCATTCCTGAAAAGAGCATCTGAGACAACGTGCACCAGGTTGCTAACACGTTTTGGGAATCATACAAAAGTATCCTTTGTTTCATTAAACAAGCAAAAGCCTACAACTGGTAGACTGTGACTACCTTGAAAAATTACTTATTATTAAGGCATCCCATAACCCTTATTTAAATAGATAGCAAACCACCAATGGTATGCAACATTTTCTGTACTAGGCTTTACCTTTATGTCACCACCAGTACCCCAGAAAGAGTCTTTGCTAAGATGACCCTCTCAGCCCTATGCTATACAACTTCACAGTTGACCCAATGATTGAAGAGTACAGCAACATATAGATGGGGTTATCTGCAAAGGATAACCTCCATTGGGAATCATGGCATCTACTGACAACTATTTATCTGGAGTATCATCTCATACCAATGCAAAGAACTTGGAGTAAATTTCTACAATACAATAAAACATCACAAGAAAGCTCAATTGTAATGAACAATTTGATTTGTTGTGGTTTCCCTAATACTAAGTTCTAATGGAATTCCATCACAGTGATAATTGTAATATAATTTCCCATTGAGTAAATATTTGGATATATTATTTTGATATATCAAATTCTAGTTTAGCTTTGTTCATGTCTAGAAATAATCTTTTAGGGGGTGTAAGGAAAGTCAGTAGGGCATATGGCTACCAACCTGAAGGTTGCAGGTTTGATTCCCGCCCTTCGCACATTGATTGGGGTGCCAGCTGAAGGAAGCTATTGGCGGTTAATAGGTATAATAACACGAGAACCTTACCCATGACATAACCAGAAAAATCTGAGTCCCAATCTGGAGGTGAAAAAAACTTTCTATGACAGAGTTGGCCCTGCTCAGGTTTCATGTTAATACTTTCTTTCTCTATTTTGATAATGTCTGTCCTCTGGTCGGCTTGCCTCAAATAAATAAAATAGAAATAATCTTTTAATAGTTTCCGCTTATACACCTAAATAATTTTAACTTTTTGCCTTTTGGTTTTTTTGTGTTGGAATGGTGATTTCATTGCTCTCAGTTTCTAACTCTATCTGTCACGTCGCCCATGAATTAACTTACTAAATTATCAAATATATGTTTTATTTTAAATTACAATTATTTTTAAGTTTATATATCATCACATTGAGAACAAAGGAGCTATTTAATGCATCTTTAACTTTTTATGTAAGAAAATCCAGAGAACATAAAGGTTAAGAGATCATCTTAGACACTGTACCTCTGCCAAGTGGGACTATCTCCAATTGGAGCCTAACTTAAGTTACTAATTTATTAAGGGAACTTTCTTTCTATGTTTGCTAATTTTCTCTGAAATAACATTAGAAATTTGGGGAAACCTGAAGATTGGTGTATCCTCCCATTAAGTTGAGACCACCTAGTGCTATAAAAAGTAAATTTGGGAAAACCTGAGCCTTACAGCAAGCCATCAATAGTGGGATCAATTAGGCTTCCATACTTAGATTATTTTAATTTTCTACCTTTTAGTTGGCTTTAGATGTTAGGATAATAATTTTATCCCTCTCAATTTAGACCTCTATCTGCTGCATTGCCCTAATTTACAAACTTAATAATGCAAAGTTTAGGACCTTTAGAAAACCTTTGAGCCTTGGACCACTACCCTTGCGGCTTAATTAGAAGAAATTCTCATTTAGAACCAAGAGGGCTTGCAAGCCAGTGGCCATCCCTCTCTTCACACTAAAAACTTTGATCAATGTGGTAGATGAGAGGTGGGAAATGGCATACTCCTTAAAGATCATGCATCATCCTCTTCTGCTCACCACCCAAGAGTTGGTGAGGAAAATTTGGGAGGTGTGTCACAAGGTGGCGGTGATCAGAAGCTATCACCAGTGGAAGGTTAGCAGCAATTGTCCCCAAGAGGTTCCCTCTTCCAGTTCAAGTTCTTCCAGAAAAAATAAGTCAGTAACCAGTGAAGTTAAATTAATTGAGTCACCCTTATTCTAAAAAGCCCCATCTGTCATTCCCCTCCATCATTATTACAAACAAGCCCATCTATGACAGGTACTGCTGCAATAAACCCTTCCCTACTTAATGAAACTGGCCATATGTGGCCTGGCCATTGGCGCAACCTGCTGTCCACTGAAGGAGTCATCATCATCACACTAAATGCAGTTAGAGCGGAATGAATACTCTTGTAAAAAATATGTTACTATTTTGACTGGGCAGGTCATATCCAAAATTAGTTTTGAAAGCTTAGAGTGTCAATCCATGGTGACTGTTGAGTAATTGACTGGACCTAATCATCAGATATTCAATCATATCAGATATCAGCGATTATGGATCAGGTGTATCCTAAGTATATCCAAACTTGGGATTTGTGGCCTAGCAATTTCACTTGATAATATTTGACTATGATGACATGGGCTCGAGAGCTTTGATAGTTAGGTCAGACTTAGATTAAGTTTTGACTTAATTACTTGGGCACATGGCTTTGTTGGTCTATGTCAAAATTAGTTTTTAATGTCAGTCGAGCTTTTGATCAAATTAATTACTAATTAGTGATATGAATCGCCTTAGTATGTGCTGCCAATTACATGTGAAAGTGAATTGGTTCAGCTATTTTGAAGATGTGTCCAAAACGCCATCTCGAGAATGATGACAGTGTTTACTCTGACTTGAGGTTGAGCAAGATGCCCTGAGTCAAAATATTTGTAGACGTTCTTACAAACTTTTTACGTGGCCAAGTGCCACTGAAAATAAGAGGTCATGGGTAAGATGTG
>JAKSZP010016213.1:0-75368 GCA_022478985.1 Massospora cicadina | reverse complement strand
TTTCTGGACATCCAACAAATGGCCTTATGGGAAAAATTTTGTGAAGATGTGCACACAATTTTCCTGACCGCAGTGTACGTTGCACCTCACTCCATGTCATGCAGTTGGCTGGACCTAGGTTTTGAAAGCAAAGAGGCAGCAGACGAGGCTGCAGTGGTGTGCATAGTGGTCAACCTCCCTGAAGGGCAACAGGTCATCGAAACCAAATGCACCAGATGGACAAAATCAAACCAAATTTTCCTCACATTTGACTTTTTGCCTACTATGGTAAAACGTGACATTTTGGAACAACACCTGAAAGATGGTCTCGCCATATATGGAAAAATATAATCTTTTGAAATGCAATGCTTCACGCTGATGCCACACCTGTGCACTGGCAAAGCCATCGCAGTCCTGACCCCAACTGAGGAGATCATGAAGGACCTAACCCAGATCCCGCACTCCACTTTTATTGATATCACAGGGCATACCACTCACCCATTCCAGGTGACCGTGGACAGCGCGCCCCCCATTTGCACCCACTGTAAAGCATTTGGCCATAAGGCACATGCATGCCCCACCAAGGAGGGTGTTACATTCCAAGAGCACCCCTCGGTGGCCATGGCCAGTGGAGAGGCGCACTATGAACCAACCGCAAGCACCAAAGAGGCCTTCCCATGGGGAGCACAAGGCTGCTACCTATTGGTAAAGCCCATCTCCCCGCAGGAGTGGAAGAAGGCCAAGCAGGCCCATAGGACTGCGGCCAAGGAAGCGGCCAAGGTCCCCACCACCATCCCACACTCACAACGCCAGGAGGACATGGAAACCTTTGCGGTGGAAGCAACTCAGGAATCCATCAACCAATCAGATTGGGAAGCCCATGCTGAGCGGGCCACTCAATCCAAGGATCTGATGGGGGATTCGATCTCACTCAATCGTTGCACCCAAGCTCTGGTTAAAACTGACTTGGGACTTATCCCAACTAAAAATTTTTTTTTGACCTGCTTAATGGTACACCGAACTCATCTGCACTGTAAAAAATTTGTCCGACGTCGGGAAAACAAAAAGTGAAGGCTAAAGCCAATGCAACTCTTTCCACAAAAATTAACAAAAACCCAGATAGCATTGCTGCTAACACCCACGCTGCTGTGAAGGCCCGTGGGGATCTAGAGGAGGCTGGTGGGCCTGGGTGCCCACCCCCTCACACATAAGGTGTGATGGGGGAAACCTTCACTTTAGGGACATTGAATATCGCTGGACTCAAGGCCTCCCCATCCCAGGCTAGGAAACTGAGTTTTTTACAACACAATTTACCCATGGATATCCTGGACATCCAGGAGTCCCACTGTCCACAAGGTTCCGAGGAAGCTTGGAAAACAATGCTCCTCCCATCCCTATCCTTTTGGTCAAAGCACTGTGGGGTGCTAATTCAGAAAAATAATTTTTTCAAATTTTTATCCTCAGAAATATTTCTAAATGGGTGAGTGCTTGTTGTCACTTTCTCATGGGCTGATGTAGCGCATGCAATCATAAACACCTATGCCCCAAATGGTGCACATGAGCGTCGGGAAACTTTTCTCATCAGTCAAATCCCTCCTGTTACCCCCAGACTCTTTCCTAGTTGGTGACATGAACTGTTGGCTAAACACACCAATGGACCGGTGGCCTTCCTCACCCCACGCCCCCCAGGGTCACATAGAACTGCACGTTCTAAAGGCCACCCTCAGATTAATGGATGCGCTGCCAAGACATGCCCCACTGCTTAAAAACATGATGTGCCCCCACGTCCACAACGGCCAATTAAGGTCCATGACCCGCATTGACCTTATCCTACGCTGGCGAAATTCCAACCCCACATCTCCCACTTCAAAACAACAAAAATGGAATTTTCTGACCATCGACTGGTCTTGATAACCTACCACCAACTGGTCACAGCTGCTAAGGCCCCACATTGGTGCAAAATCTGCCCCTCCAAGCTCACGTCACCAGGATTTTCCATGTTGGTGGAAGTGGCAACTTTGGCAAAAAAGTTTGTTGCACCATTTTGTGTGGACCCCATTTCCACATGGGCAACTTTCAAAGATGACACCATCCACCACTCTCGCCATCTCTCCTCCAGACACTCATAAGCCACATCAGAGGTCATTTTGTGCACTCTGGCAGAGTTGGCACACCTGGAGTCCAACATCCCAGCTACAGGATACAGCTCTGCATGGGGCCAGAAGTGGGTGGAGGCAGCCGCCCACCTCAACGCACTCAAAAGGCAACACAAACATCAGGTTTGTGTTCAGTACAGGGCCACACACATCACAAAAGGTGACAAGTGCACCGCACATTTCTTTAAAAAAATTTGCACCACACCAGAGCGTGGCCTACACACAGGTGCGAAGATTGGATGATTCCATTGCAGATACGCCAGCTGAAGTGGCAATCGAAACACAAAAGTATTACTCTGAGTTGTACCAATCTGATCTAATTCAGCCGGCCAAAGTGGCAGAATTTCTCAACTGAGCCCACATCTGCAACATTTTCTGATACCCAGAAATAATGAATTTGATTACTCCAACTGAATTATGGACAGCCATTCGCGGTGCGCCAAACTGAAAATGCCCAGGTCCAGATGGCATTCCATATGAGTTCTACAAAAAGTATTTCAAATATATATCCCCATTGCTGCTCGCCTCACTTAACCAAAGCCTGTTGGAAACACGCCTCCTACCAGGGGGACATGAGGCCTTTACCGTCACACTCTTCAAGAAAGGGGATAAGCTAGACTTAGCCAACTGGCACCCCATTTCTCTAACAAACACAGACACTAAAATTTTAACAAAAATCATGGCTAACTGTTTAGGGACTGTAACATCTGCCACCATCTCCCCAGAACAATTCAGTTTCATACCCAGAAGGTCGATTTGGGATAACGTGCACTCTGTGGCTAATGTATGTCAATCCACAGCCTCTGGGGCACTTGTATTCTTGGACCAACAAAAGGCCTATGATAGAGTAAACTGGGAATACCTCAGGGCCTGCCTCCATCAATTCTGACTACCCCCCTCGCTTCATCAACTGGGTGATGCTTCTCACAGAATCTACAACAATGGCAGTACGTGGCCCTGGCTTCCTAACGGAAGTAGTCCACCCCCAAAGGGGCTTGCGACAAGGGGACCCCCTCAGCCCACTCTTATACAGCTTCAGCCTTGACCCACTACTGTGAAAAGTGAATGCTCAACTCACTGGGGTTCATGTGCCAGGCCAATCCCCAGTCAAGATAATGGCGTTTGCAGATGACTGTGTGGTTGGGGTGTCTAATAATCAAGATGCACGCGCGCTTGAAGCTCTCATCCAGGAGAATTCCCAGGTAAGCAACGCGGCACTGAACACTTCCAAAACCGAAATCATCCTCCTTGGTCAGTTTCAGAACTGCTGGGCCCCAGCAATTAGTTCCCAACCTGGCCCATCTGCTCGCTCACATCCTCGCTCTACTAACTCAACACACACCGCCCCACTGGTGCTCCCCTTTGTGCCACGTCATACCATAGGACTGATACGCCATCTGGGCTGTGGATGGAGGCAGGCGGATACGCGTCAGCAGTAATGGAGTGCCATATTCTGGACAACGTGACGAAACGAATCGCCTCTCTAAGAGCCCACCCTACTTCCCTTACTGGCAGGGTTGTTTTAGCCAACTCTATGCTCCTATCCAAAGTCTGGTTTGGAGCCCACGCCATCCCCTTCTCCCCAAGCTTCTTCAAATCCTTGTATGCCTTGCTGCAAGGATGGCTTTGGTCAGGCCGCCCTCCACCAGTACGGCTAGAGGTCATGTTTGGCCCTCACCATCATGGTGGCATGGGCCTGCTTGACTTCAAAGCCAATGCTGACAAGATCCTGGGCACCTGGATTGCGGCCGTCACCGCCCCTACACTCCCCTCCCAACACTGGTCCCACGCAGCCCACTCCAATTTCTCCCGCGCCTTGGGCCTCAACAATCCATCAAACCCCCACTCCCTGATGAGATACCTCGCATTACACACATTGGCCACAGGTCCTCACGGGACTAAAACCCACTACAAACGAATCCTACTCTCCATGCGGAGCGCTGAGTGGAGAATTCGTATTAGCAGACATACAACCAAAAGAGGCCGCCCCTCTCCTCAGTTCACACAAGAGGTACAGGGGCTACCCATCCATGATGGCGAGATCCCCATTCAGCCCCATGTCCTATCCAGGGTGGACTACCTGGACATGATGGACATCCCTTACTCCATTGAGACCCAAAAATTTTCTGGAAATACGTACACCATCCTCTGTTGCAGCCTCAAGTCCGCTCCCATGTGTGGCGCTGCCTGAGGTGGGTGTATCGTACAGCTGAGCGCTCTAATGCTTTACACTCATCCTGTGTCGTGTGTGGCCAGTATGGAACGCTGTTCCACCGCTTGAGAAGTGCCCTACCTCTAAAGTGATATGGCGCGAAGTTCAACGTCTGCTGGGCCAGGATCAAACGCATCCCTTCAGTCTGTCAAGAGATATGTTTGCTCTATCAATGGCCTCCTCTCTTCCACCCTCCCTCCATGCTTTGGTGATTGCAATTGCCATGTGGACCATCCACACGATTGTCTTAGATGCCATCGCAGGCTCCACCCCCACCCTCCCAGAAGCTGTCCACAGATTCCGGTCTCATTTGGTGGACCACTTTCAAGTGTGGATGTTTGGATACCTCCCACCGTGTTGCTGACAGCTGGTCTCCTCCTGGTTCCCAGTCTGGTTCATCAACTCTGACCCCTTCCTCCACACGTGTTCAGTTGTGGCTACGGCTCCTCCACACGTTCCCTCCCCCTCCCCATAAGTGGCGTTCCCGCTGGCAACAAGAGATAGCATCGCTTCTCTGGGGTGCCTTCCCTGGTACTAAGTTCTGTCTCTTCTGAGTCATATTCGGAAGTGTCCATCCCATGGTCAGCCTTCCCCACAATAAATTAATATTCTTATAGACTGAAATTACAGTTCCGCTCACTTTTTACCTGCTTCCAATGGTAGAGGGTGTTATGACGAGGTGAATTGCTGTTTAACTCCTACTAAGACCATAATTTGTCACACAACATATGAGATGAAATTCCATACATATTGAAAAGCCAGTATCTGAAGGCATCCATGGTAGGGTGTTGAACTGGTTGTATAGGAAAATCTTAGTAAACTTTTGTAGTAAACGACTTGACTGAGATCACTTCTACCCACTCAGTGAAGTGATCTACTGTGGCAATGATAAATTGTATTTACTTGATAACTTTGGAAATGGTCCAACAATGTCGGTGTGGACGTTGTCAAAGGGCGCACTTGATAAGACAGGCTAAAACTGAAATTCCTTAAGTGAGGCTTGTGTTTGGCGCATCCAATACAGAGGCCAGATCTTAACTGATATTTTCAACAATGCCTTCTAGCAGATTCTCTCCTTGAGATCCTGGAAAGTCTTCTGTAGCTTTCTGTGGGCTAGTTGATGGTGACATTATGTTTATTGCCATTTGTTCGCCAAGCTTCACATATGATGACCATTTCTCCTTTATTAGTTTCTCCAGATATCCATCTCTTAACAATAACGCCCTTAAGTAGTTCTTCATTAACTTCTTTAATGCATTGACTTCTTATTGTAATTCCTCAAATGATCTTCTTGTAAATTTATAGATCCTATAACTCTTTTTGGCTTGCAAATGGAAAACGGAAAATTGCAACAAGCCATCTGCATTAAAGTGCTTCTCTACTGCCAGGTTCATGATCCCAAAAATCATAATCTTACAACTGTACAGCCCATCTTGCAAGTCTTCTGCCTAGATCTAAAATTTTCTTTAAGCATCTCAGTGAGTCGTGGTCAGTATATCTTTAAGTGTACGCTGAAAATGTAAGATCAGAAAGTGGCAAACCTATATGATCACTTATAGGCACTCACACTTGATAAAAGTCTTATTGCGCTCTGCTCAGGTAAATATCTCGAAGTATATTTTTATAGAGTGATCTACTCCTTCTTCGTCCAACTGCGCTAATATGGCGCCCATAACCATGTCACTGTCATCTGTGTATATGTAAAAATATTCGCAAAGTCCATGTATATCAGGATTGGACTTCCATTAGCTTCTGATTAAGCTGATTAAAGACATCTTCTCGGCCTTGTTCCCAATTGAACAATATACTTTATTGAGTAGGTTCATGAGTAGCTTGGTGATAGCCGCAAAGTTCAAAACAAATTTCTGTAGTATCCTACTATGCGCAAGAAGACCTGGTAATCTCTCATGCACTTAGGGTGAACCTATCCTACCAAGCCTTTTGAACTTCCCTTGCTGAGGCTTGCTTACTCTTTGGCTCACTACATGGGCCAGGATTCTTACTGGCTCTTCAGAAATGAGCACTTGCTTCTCTTCTTTTTGATTTCCTCTCTGAAGTGGGTAAAACCTCCCTCAGGTGTGCCATGTGTTTCTTGAATGTCTTGCTAAACACCGTGATGTCAACTGAGTTTATGAGCACACTTGACATGTATAGATTTTGAAAACCTGATCCATTACTATCTAGAATGTAGCCAGGGTGTTGCACAAACCCTGTGGCATACGTTTTTGTTTGTACAGTCTCTGGCTGGTAATCAGCGCACACTTCTCCTGGTCTTCTGGTAACAGCTTAATCAGCAGTATCTGCTTGTCAGATTTTTTGCTGAAAAGTGGAGCAATCGTTGAAGTTGGCTAAGGAATCATCAATGCGCAGTAGTGGTTAAAATCTTTATAGTCAGGACGTTAAATCTTCTATAATCCATGACTATTCAGCGGGTCTATACTTCTTTTAAATTAGCAGAAGGGGCAATGCCCAAGGACTCTTGGAGGTTTGTACCTGGTCTGCATCTATAAGTTGTTTTAAATCCTTCAAATGACTTCTTTTTAGCCTTTGGATTGATGGTTAGGAATTTTGTATGGGTATGGCACATCCAATGTCAATCTTGTGAACTCGTCCCTTGTATAGGCCATAATTTATAGGTCCTCTTCTGAAAATATATGAATATGGGAGCTATATAAGGTTAGCTGGGGCCTCCTTGTGGCGTAACTGGGGAAAGCCTGTGGAAACATGGGAGAGTAGCTAACATAAGAATCTAGGGAGGTGCATTATCGTGTCCTTTAGTGGCCTGAAAGGGGTGTGGGATGGTAGTGATGACTAAGCTGACCTATTCTCACAGGTATCTACCACTCCTTGATGGGAGAACATGGGCAGAAAGGGGGAGTAAGAGTTGGGCAATAAAGCCGTTCAAACTGCTCCAATATGATCTGAGGTTGTGAGGGTGTTGACCCCAGGACAAGGGAGGGGCAACCTTGGTTGGCTGCACTTTGGTGAACCTGCCTACAATAAATGCTGCGGTTTTCTGGGTTGAACTGAAGCTTGGCTAGCTGCTAGTCAGTTGGCATGAGCTGGCTGGCGGCGAACGTGATCTAGTGAGGAAAAAATGCTTGATCAATAAACTTCAAGGCTTCCTTGACAAAAGAGAGCCATAGAGCAAAACTCCACAAAAAACAGGTGACAAGGGAAGGGTCCTCAGATCCTCCCCTCAGGGGCCTTAAACCTGGGGGTCATCAGGTCTTGTCTCCTGCAATAAAGATGAGAGGTTACAGCTTGTCCTGGCTGGTGAAGACGTCTGTCCATTACTTAAACAGGGCGGGTTTATGTAGCTTAAAAGGTAGTGTGAGCTACACCCATTCGCAGTTGGGGCCACATTTGGTGATGCTCATATTCGCGCAGCCCTATTGTGGTGGGAGGCTATACTTCAAGCCTCCATCCTGAAAAGTTTGCATGCACTGGTAGTCCTTTGGGTTTTTTCTAAAAATCAAAAATTAATGAATACTAGGAGCTAGGTCGGGTAAGCTAGGGCATTCATGTGGTGTGACTGAGGAAAGCTTGCGGAAACATGTGTGATTAGTGAACACCAGAACCCAGAAAGGCACCACAGAAGGGTCCAGTAGCTGCCTGAAAGAGGTGTTAGATTAAAAGATAATGACTGTAACTGACCTGTTCTTGTGGGTGCTTTTATCTTCTTAGGGGGGTGATATTGACAAGAAGGGGGAAAGTGTTGGGCGTATCACTTGTCACACTACTCTCCTATGAAGTGGGGCGCTGAAAAATCAGGTCCTACTGACAAGGGTGGGGCAATCCTGATTGGCTGTACTTGTACACCTGTCTACAATAATTACCTAATTTCTATAGGCTGGCCTGAGACCTGTATAGCAGCCATTGGCTTACGTGGACCCACACTGGTGCATAGAAAGGCGAAGGCACTCACATACCAAGTTAATGGATCAACCCAAAAAGGGTGCAACGCTTTCTGCACAAAAAGCTGCCAGAAAGTCTAACTCCATTACAAAACAGTCTGTTGCGACCAACTCCATATTAAAATCAAAAGCTGAAGTGACTCCTTTTAATGCAAAGGCTTTAGCATCCTGGCCAGAAGTTGCTGCTAGTAAATTTAGGACTAGACCAAGCTTTTCAAAGTGGGGACCTTAAAGCCTTCAGAAGAGTTGACGGTTGTCATGGTTGAGAGCTTGAAAAGGGTTTACGCCATGGAGGTGAAGACCAATTGGTCTAAGGAGATGCTAATGGGTCACGTGATTATGGTATGCAGGTTCGCCCCATTTCATATTTTGCGTTTAGCTTCTGTGCTTGAACATATGACTTTTCAGTCCCAGTCTCAAAAAGAATATGTTGTGGCTGCCTTTTAAGCACCAAGAATGAGGAGGACATATGTCTTGACATTTGCACCAAAATTAGAAGATTTAAACTCCAGGACGTACCACCTGGTTTCAGTAGAGAAGCCATATTATAACAGCTGAAAAGCTTTGGCAGAGTGATCTCCTTTAATGGGAAAAAGTTGGTTAATTATGTGAGTAGAAATATGGTAGCTTGAAAATGTTTACCGTCTTGACGCTGGACATTTGCTTCTTATGTGGCCATAATAGGCACTTCTGAGCCAATTTCATCAGGCTAACCCTTCTGAGGCAGCGGCCAAGCCTTAAGGGCCTAGAGAGTGTAAGTCACCATTGGTTACCACAGAGAAGGATCTGTCAGCTGCCAAGAAGTTGTTGGAAATGATGGATGAGTTGTCAGACAAGGCAAAGAAAGTGGCTTAAGCTGGCAACTCCAATAAGGAGGTAATGATTAGGGTGCTGAAAAGTTCTAAGAAAGTCAGTAAGGAGCCTAAAAGACCCAGAAGATATGGGAAGCTATTAGTCTCCAAATAAAACTTAGTGGAGCGATGTTACAGTCTACAAAGGACATTCTGGAGAAGGTTTCTTCCAAAATGTATGGGGTTCTCCTCACCACTTGATTGTATAAGAGGAGAGCTAACAAATTAAATGTAGGTGGGATGATGAGCAATAGGCTCATAAGGGAAGAATTGGAGGTGATGGGGGTGCTGCCCACTAGAAATAGTGGTGCTAAGCCTTCCAAATCTACACCTCTAACTGAAGGGGAGGTGTTGTGATTTTGATTTATTCGACCCTCACCAATTCACACACTCCTAATTTCCAACAATATCTACTGATGAAGAAATTGGTTATGAGAAACTCATCAAGTCAAATATGAGAGATCAATTCTATCCCAACCATAAATAAAGAAGTTTTTATCGCGCTATCAATTGAAATGATCTGATGGAAAAGGACCACTTCCAAACCTTTAAATATTTGAAATTTTTTCTAATAAAGTCTAGTCTTTTTCACGAGCTTTTATCTATTATTTATTCAAGCTCTCTTTCTAGTTAGGACTCTGACTAAGATAATTTGAAAAGATACCTGACACTTTTGGCGTGCAATATGAATCGCCAAAAATGGTGCTCACTACACCTGGGGCCTCCGAGTTTCTATATAGTGAAACCATCTATCATAACAATGGAGTCTCATTTTTTACCCAAAGGTTCTCATGACAATGAGATAAAAAAGTATAAAATAATGGGTGCGGACTACTAGGACTGAAATTCCAAGAACTTGGTCTATGTTAAATTTTTTGAGTCAATATGGAGCTAAATGTTCAAAGTTTAAGTTCAATTTCAAATTAAAATTGCAACCCATAGCTTTATGGGAAACCATTAGCGACTCCTAGATGGGGTGTTTTCCCCCGGGATACTTTCTAGCCAGTCCAGAGCCAATGCTGTGCCCTCCACGATGAGAAACTTATTTCAAACCTCTCAATTGCCTGAGATTATAACATGCTATATTTGTGTCAGTTTGTGCATCCCACGTTATACCATTTATTACAAGTATTGGGGATCCATCATCAAGAGATAATTAACCTATTGGAAGGTCTTTGATTCCTGAATAACTATGTCTCTGAATTTTACAATTCACCTCCAAATTCAGCACAGACAATCACGATGCAATTAGTGACAATAGTAATCTTTTTAATGAAGTACAACAGAAGGTCGCACAACTGTATTATTGATTATCCAATTTCATCAACTCTCAGTTATTGGAGCAATTTAAAGAAGCTCATAATTTATGGGGAAATAATTTTACCCGCATAACCACTCAAATTCAGTAAATGTAAGAAAAATTATAAGAATTGTCTCCTCCGTGTGATTACTATATTTTGAGCTCAACTCAAAGCTAGCAAAGTGGGCGAAAACCCTGGGATTATGGGCCTATTAATAATAAAGGTTTGCAAGGGCAAACAGGTCCCCCTGAGTCTATTGGGCACAGTGGACCTGTTGGACCTTGTGGACTGAATGGACCTCCTCGTCCCATAGGACCAACAGGAGAATGTGGACCACCTGGTCCCATTGGAACAAATGGACTGTGTGGACTCCTAGGCTGGAAGGGCCTCTGGACCCCCTGTTCCTGCAGGACTCCCTGAGCCCTCAGGACCATAGAACTTTCAAGCGCCTTGATTTTTAACTAACTTTGTGAAAATAGTCCCAAATTGCTCACTGAGATGATGAAATGGTTAAAAGTTCTATTTTATATTGTTGCCAAAGAGTGCAGCCTAACCCCAGATGGAATACCTATCAATCCACTCCTGTCATTAAATTCCTTATCTGATAAATTAAAAAATTTGGGCAAATGGGCTAAGGATTCTGATACCTTGTTACAGACTTTGGAAGCCAAGGGTGTTATTTTCCAAACAAAGCTTGATTCCTTGGAACTCCAATTCCAGGCGCAACAGGAGCAAATCCTCAAGCTAAATAAAAGATGGATGCTAAAGTAGGTCAAAGTGAATTAAATGACTGGATTAGCGAAGTTCATAAAGAGATTGCCAATTTGAGCCAACAATATTCTTCTGACATTAACTTTTATACTTCTACTCAACTGGAGCAACTAGAGGTACATGCCTTATCAGCTAATGCTCCAATGAGTTTCAAACCGGTGTTAAGGATAAATATTCTCCTGAGGACGGAGTTCACAACTTCCTTTATATTAAAAGGCTCTTATTGAAACCTCAGATATGTGAAAAATGAATTAGCTACCTAACTGTCTTACTTGTCTAGCCCAAGGCATTATGGTACCCCATCTGATAAATTGTACCACTTGATCTCATGTCAAAGAAGCCTTAACAAAAGATTTTAGGGAGTGAACAATCTTTATTATCCCAAAAACAGGCTTTTATGGGGATAAATCCACTCAAGAACAAAACCATCAAGGACTTTTTCTCACTGGTTTTATGGGAAGCTCAAACCTTGGTGGATTAAGGAAGATTTAATTTAGAAATACCATTACTGCTGTTGGAACCACAGGAGTTGATACCAAGTATCCCTTAATTTTTTGAAGCCAGGGGACCCAAAGTCCCTAGGTGTTGGATTAGACGCTTTACTTTGCTTGATCAAAAAGTCTTCACTCAGGATACTATGTCTTGAGTGGTAAGTCCTAAATATATGTTCATCCCTAAGTAAATAGTGGTAGGCCAATTTGACTTAAAACGGCAAAGAAGAGAGTAATATTTATTTTCTTAGATTTAAACTATATAGGGAATTTAAGGAGGGTTTTTCAGTAAATCTCCAAGCTTTCCAAGCTAGGATCTTTATTTGTTACCAATAGGGGATTCTGTGACAGGATGGTAATTTTAGTCAAATAGGATTTTTTCGCACATGGATCAGGTTGAACCTCACGATTTGAAAGCTTTGGGGGAGCAATAGTTGACCGCATAAGTTGGGGGTAATCCCCAATGTTGAGAGGCTATGATTTTTGTTTGGAATTAATTCCAATAAATGTTTGGTCTCAATCATCAGATTGGGATTGATACCTTTTGCAGACACATTAAAATCTCCAATTCAGATATGAATCTCAACAACCACTGTTTTGCCAGCCTTCTAATCATGAAGACAATCAAAATTATACCCCATCAGCATGAAAAAGAACTTCAAAAAATATCCTTGATATAAAAGAAACCTTATTGGATTTATCTCCTCAATTATCTGAGAGAATTTAAGTCTACAAACCCTAGAAACCTATTCGCCTCAATATATTTGCTGTATCTGAAAATATCTGGGCTGTTCAATGCATTTATTGCCACCTTTATTTCCATACTGAGGACCGTTATTTTACTAAAGAAAGCTGATGAGAAGAAAAAAAAAGAAGATAACAGCCAAAATTCATCATTTTGATAGTGATTCAGGTTTAATTAAAAGTTGACCAATTTCATGCAAAATTTAATTAGGATGAAAATTCTTAATATGTCATGCCTTCCTTTTTGGCACTACCTTCCCAGTTTGGAAGTTTAATTACACATATAGAACTCCAAATAACTCAGGTAAGAGTTAAAACCATTATCAATACTGGCTTCTCAGTAAATGTAGTCTCCTCTAAACTGGTAAAACATATCAAGCTTACTCCTTATATTTCCCATTATAAAAGTTATGGTACTGCAGGACCCCAGAGTACACAATTAATTGAGCCTTTTCATCACTCCTTTGAAGATTGGGAAGTTGACGTTTACAGTAGCTGCTATTTTTGGAGAATTAAATTATGATATTCTTTTGGGAGCTCATTTTTTAAGGAATATGATGGGATCATTAATTACTCCAACTCTTCTCTATCTCTTTTGGGCTATATATTCCCTTTACTTTATATCCAAAAATACCATAATCAACATCCCAAACGTTGAGTTTGTTTATTTGAACGGACAAAGAGGTCTTATTCTATAAATTTCCATGTGGAAGGACTTGAGTTACTCTATCACCAAAGACTGCCAACATTTAAGAAGGTTTGACTTTTTCTCTTCTACTTCAGTCATTATTCCTACAAATCCCAGGTTATTATTGACACCTTTAAATTTTTCTATCCCTAAGGGACATCACTTGTAAATTAAATTTTTAAATTTATTGTGGGGAAGGCTGACCATGGGACGGACACTTCCGACTATGACTCAGGAAAGATAAACTTAGTACCAGGGGAGGCACCCCAGAGAAACGATGCTATCTCTTGTTGCCAGCGGGAACGCCACTTATGGGGAGGGGAGGGAACGTGTGAAGGGGCCGTGGCCACTATTGAGCATGTGTGGAGGAAGGGGTCTGATTTGATGAACCAGACTGGGAACCAGGAGGAGACCAGCTGTCAGCGACGCGGTGGGAGATATCCAGACATCCACACTTGAAAGTGGTCCACCAAATGAGACTGGAATCTGTGGACAGCTTCTGGGAGGGTGGGGATGGAGCCAGCGATGGCATTCAAGACAATCGTGTGGATAGTCCACATGGCGATTGCAACCACCAGAGCATGGAGGGAGGGTGAAAGGGGGAGGCCATTGATGAAGCAAACATATCTCTTGACAGACTGAAGGGATGCGTTTGATCCTGGCCCAGAAGACGTTGGACTTCGCGCCATATCACTTTAGAGGTGGGGCACTTCTCCAGGCGGTGGAACAGCGTTCCATACTGGCCACACATGACACAGGATGAGTGTAAAGCGTTAGAGCGCTCAGCTGTACGATACACCCACCTCAGGCAGCGCCACACATGGGAGCGGACTTGAGGCTGCAACAGAGGATGGTGTGCGTATTTCCAGATAGTCTTTTGGGTCTCAGTGGAATAAGGGATGTCCATCATGTCCAGGTAGTCCACCCTGGATAGGACTTGGGGTCGAATGGGGATCACGCCATCATGGATGGGTAGCCCCTGTACCTCTTGTGTGAACTGAGGAGAGGGGCGGCCTCTTCAGGATGTATTTCCACTAATACAAATTCTCCACCCTGTGCTTCGCATGGAGAGCAGGATTCGTTTGTAGTGAGTTTTAGTCCCGTGAGGACCTGTGGCTGATGTGTGTGATGTGAGGTATTTCATCAGGGAGTGGGGGTTTGATGGATTGTTGAGGCCCAAGGCTCAGGAGAAGTTGGAGCGGGCTGCTCAAGACCAGTGTTGGGATGGGAGTGTAGGAGCAGTAACGGCCGCGATCCAGGTGCCCAGGATCTTGGCAGCATGGGCTTTGAAGTCAAGCAGGCCCATGCCACCTTGATGATGAGGGCCAAACATGACCTCTAGCCATACTGGTGGAGGGCGGCCTGACCAAAGCCATCCTTGCAGCAAAGCATACAGGGATTTGAAGAAGCTTGGGGAGAAGGGGATGGCGTGGGCTCCAAACCAGACTTTGGATAGGAGCATAGAGTTGGCAAGAACAACCCTGCCAGTGAGGGTAGTAGGGTGGTCTCTTAGAGAGGCGATTCGCTTCGTCACGTTGTCCAGTATACGGCACTCCATTACTGCTGATGCATATCCGCCTGCCTCCATCCACATGCCCAGATGGCGCACTGGTCCTATGGTAGGACGTGGCACGAAGGGGAGCACCAGTGGAGTGGTGTGTTTGAGTTAGTAAGGCGTGGACGTGGGCGAGCAGATGGGCCAGGTTGGGAACTAATTGCTGGGGCCCAGCAGTTCTGAAACTGACCAAGGAGGATGATTTCGGCTTTGGAGGCATTTAGTGCCGCGTTTCTTACCTGGGAATGTTCCTGGATGAGGGCTTCAAGCGCGCATGCATCCTTGTTATTAGACACCCCCACCACGCAATCATCTGCAAATGCCATTATCTTGACTGGGGTTTGGCCTGGCACATGGACCCCAGTGAGTTGGGCATTCACATTTCGCAGTAGTGGGTCAAGGCTGAAGTTGTATAAGAGTGGGCTGAGGGGGTCCCCTTGTCGCAGGCCCCTTTGAGGGCGGACTACTTCCGTTAGGAAGCCTGGGCCACGCACTGCCATTGTTGCAGATTCTGTGAGCAGCATCACCCAGTTTATGAAGTGGGGGGGTAGGCGGAATTGTTGGAGGCAGGCCCTAAGGTATTCCCAGTTTACTCTATCATAGGCCTTTTGTTGGTCCAAGAATACAAGTGCCCCAGAGGCTGTGGACTGACATACATTAGCCACAGAATGCACGTTATCCCAAATTGACCTTCTGGGGATGAAACCGAATTGTTCTGGGGAGATGGTGGCAGATGCTACAGTCCCTAAATGATTAGCCATGATTTTTGTTAAAATTTTGGTGTCTGTGTTTGTTAGAGAAATGGGGCGCCAGTTGGCTAAGTCAAGCTTATCCCCTTTCTTGAAGAGTGTGACAGTAAAGGCCTCATGTCCTCCTGGTAGGAGGCGCGTTTCCAACAGGCTTTGGTTAAGTGAGGCTAGCAGCAATGGGGATATATATTTGAAATATTTTTTGTAGAACTCATATGGAATGCCATCTGGGCCTGGGCATTTTCAGTTTGGCACACTGTGAATGGATGTCCATAATTCGTTTGGAGTAATTAAATTCATTATTTCCAGGTATCAGAAAATGGTGCAGATATGAGCTCGGTTGAGAAATTCTGCCATTTTGGCTGGCTGAATTAGTTCAGCTCGGTATAACTTGGAGTAATATTTTTTCATTTCGATTGCCACTTCAGCTGGTGTGTCCGCAATGGAATTATCTGATCTTCGCACCTGTGTGCAGGCCATGCTCTGGCATGGTACAAAAATTTTTTTAAAGAAGTATGTGGTGCACTTGTCACCTTTAGTGATGCGTGTGGCCCTGTATTGGACAAAAACCTGATGTTTGTGTTGCCTTTCAAGTGCATTGAGGTGGGCGGTTGCCTCCGCCCACTTCTGGCCCCATGCAGGGCTGTATCCTGTGGCTGGAATGTTGGACTCCAAGTGGGCTAATTCTGCCAGAGTACGCGAGATAACTGCCAATGTAGCTCATGAGCGTCTGGAGGAGAGATGGCGATAGTGGCAGATGGTGTCTCCTTTGAAAGTTGCCCATGTGGAAATGGGGTCCATGCAAAATGGTGCAACAAACGATTTCGCCAAAGTTGCCTCTTCCACCCATGTGGAAAATCCTGGTGACGCGAGCTCAGGGGGGCAGATTTTGCACCAATGTGGGGCCTTTGCAACTGTGATGGGTAAGTGGTATGTTATCGAGACCATTTGGTGGTTGGAGAATTCCATTTTTGTTGTTTTGAAGTGGGAGATGTGGGTTTGGAATTTTGCCGGTATTAGAATAAGGTCGATGCAGGTCATGGACCTTAATTGGCCATTGTGGATGTGGGGACGCATCATATTTTTGAGCAGTGGGGCATGTCACAGCAGCGCATCCATTAAACCAAGGGTGGCTTTTAAAACGCGTAGTTCTATGTGACCCTGTGGGGCATGGGGTGAGGGTGGCCACTGGTCCGTTGGTGATGTTAGCCAACAGTTCATGTCACCAACTAGGAAAGAATCAGGGGTGGCGGGAGGGATTTGACCAATGAAAAATTCCCGATGCTCGTGTGCACCATTTGGGGCATAGATGTTGACAATTGTGTGTGCAACGTTGGCCCGCAAAAAGGTGATGACGAGCACTCAGCCATTTAGGAATGTTTCTGAGGATGTGAATTTGAAAAAATTATTTTTCTGAATTAGCACCCCACAGTGCTTCAACCAAGAGGATAGGGATGGGAGGAACATTGTTTTCCAAGCTTCCTTGGAACCTCATGGACAGTGGGACTCCTGGATGGCCAGGATATCCACAGGTAAATTGTGCTGTAAAAAACTCAGTTTCCTAGCCCAGGATGGGGAGGCCTTGAGTCTGGCAATATTCAGCATCCCTAGAGTGAAGGTTTCCCCCATCACACCTTAGGTGCGAGGGGTGGGCCCCAGGCCCACCAGCCTCTTCAAGTTCCCCACGGGCTTTCACAGCAGTGCGGGTGTTAGCAGCAACGCTATCAGGGTTTTTGTTAATTTTTGTGGAAAGAGTTGCATTGGCTTTGGCCTTCACTTTTTGTTTTCCTGACGTCGGATGAATTTTTTGTGGTGCGGATAGGTTCGGTGCACCATCGAGTGGGGTAAAAAAAATTTTTTCAGTTGGGATAGGTCCCAAGTCAGTTTCAACCGGAGCTTGGGTGCAGCAATTGGGTGAGATTGAATCTCCCATCAGATCCTCAGATTGAGTGGCCCGCTCAGCATGGGCCTCCCAATCTGATTGGGTGATGGATTCCCAAGTTGCTTCTGCCGCGAAGGTCTCCATGTCCTCCTGGCGTTGTGAGTGTGGGATGGTGGTGGTGGCCTTGGCCGCGGCCCTATGGGCCTGCTTGGCCTTCTTCTGCTCCTGTGGGGAGATGGGCTTTACCAATAGGTAGCAGCCTTGTGCTCCCCACGGGAAAGCCTCCTTGGTGCTTTTGGTTGGTTTGTAGTGCGCCTCTCCGCTGGCCATGGCCATTGAGGGGTGCTCTTGGAATGTGACGCCCTCCTTGATGGGGCATGTGTGCGCCTTATATCTGAACGCGTCACAGTGGGTGCAAATGGGGGGCGCGCTGTCCACAGTTACCCAGAATGGGTGGGTGGTATGCCCTGCGATGTCAATAAAGGTGGAGTGTGGGATCTGGGTTAGGTCCTTCACAATCTCCTCAGTTGGGGTCAGAACTGCGATGGCTTTGCCAGTGCACAGGTGTGGCATCAGCGTGAAACGTTGCATTTCAAAAGATTGTATTTCGCCATATATGGTGAGACCATCTTTCAGGTGTTGCTCCAAAATGTCACGTTTTACTGTAGTAGGCAAAAAGTCAAATGTAAGGAAAATTTGGTTTGATTTTGTCCATCTGGTGCATTTGGTTTTGATGACCCGTTACCCTTCAGGTAGGTTGACTACTACATGCACTGCTGCAGCCTCATCTGCTGCTGTTTTGCTTTTGAAACCTAGGTCCAGCCAACCGTGTGACATGGAGTGAGGTGCAACGTACACCGCGGTCAGGAAAATTTTGTGTACATCTTCACAAAATTTTTCCCATAAGGCCATTTTTGGATGTCCAGATACACACAGACTCCAAATTCCACCGACAAAAGTGGCTGGGAGTGTGGCGTGTTGATGTACTGGTTGCATCATGCTTGCCACGCGAGTATCTCTGGGGAAATTGTGACCGCCAGTTTTTTGAGATTTTTTACTATTCTGCCAGATTCTCCAGGGCGTTTTCAAACGTTAGAGGCTGCGGGCCTTCCGCCTGCTCCTCTTGCCTTGCTTGCCCAACTGCTCCCAGACATGGGCGCAGACTAATCTCCTCTGTGAGATTATCAAACTAGATTTAGTCTTGAATTGAATAGGTTGCAAAAGTGTTTGCAATGAGAAAGAAAAGTTTCACTTGAAAATTAAGAAAGTTAAAAACCCTTCTTTAAAGGAAGCTCTACATGTCTTGGGGTGTTAGATTATTCCTATACTGGAGCTTTAGCCATCCTTATAAAAAACTTACTGAAAAGTCAAAGACTGTAGATTGAAAAACACCATCACCTAAGTCAAGCTGCTGCCTCTCTCCTGGGTTTATTTTATTATATCCTTTGGAAGTTTACATGAATTTGTTTGGAACCTAATAAGGAAATTCTTATTATAGCCCCTCACTATGAGAAAATATCTCTCCAAAGAGAAAGATATTGTAGTCCATTTTTTTCATAAGGAATTTATGATATCTTTGTTTAACATACTTATTTTTTGGTAAGATAAGTGGAGTAACCTATATTGTGGAGACTGGGAGACATCCTCTTATACAAGCTAAACCTTATTATAAATTGGAAAGTGAAGAAGCGCAGGTTAATAAGATGTTGAATCAATTATTAAAGCTGGACTATTAAAACCCTCCAATAGCCCTTGGGCTTCCCCTTTACTTCCAGAAAAAAGAAAGATTGATCTTACTGAGTCATCATGGATTATCAAAGGCTAAATGCTCAACATGTCATGAAAGTTAACCTTCTTTTTGGGATTGATGATTCCCTTTGATAGATTTCAGTTTAGAGTATCTTTTTGCTATGAATATAGCCAGTGGTTGCAGGTAAATTTATATTGCACCTAGAGGTTAAGCCAAATGTGACTTAATTTCCAGTAAAGGTCTATATGAACTAACTTATAGCACTAAGAGTTAAATAACGATCCTGCTACTTTTCAGCGGACCATGGATGATATGCTTCAAGCTTTGAAGTTGACTTTTGTATTAGTATATTTAAATAACGTCACTATTATGTTTTAAAAACATTTATAGAACCCTTAGAACAATTACGTGAGGGTTTCAAGCTGATTTGGAATTCCTCATTAAATCTAAAGCATTAAAATTGTTCATTATTTTAAAGTGAAAAGGAATTTTATAGGCCATAAAGTCTAAAAAAAGGATTCAAACTCCTTTGACCAAAATCAAGGCCATTAGCAAAATGTCTTCCCCTAAAACCTTGAGAGATATTAAAGTCTTTTTAAAATGATAGATTATTATTGGCTATTTATCCCCAAGTTTGCTATTATATGGCTAAACCCTTTTTTCACCTATTGCAAAAAAGTATAATTTAGTTTGGAGTTCAACTCAAGAACAGTTTTTCAACTCACTTAGAAAAGCTTTAGCCAAAGCTCCTGTCTTATTCCATCCTCAATATAAAAAACCTTTTATATTACACACTGATGCTAGTAATGTAGCTTTTGGAGCTAATTTATCCTAATGCGATGAAGAACAAATTGACCATCCCATGGCTTTTTACAGCAAAATGTTATCCAGTCTGAACGAAATTAAAGTGTAACTGAACGTGAATGCCTGGCTGTAATAATGGCCGTCAAAAATTTTCGCCCTTTTCTTTATGGGAATCATTTTTCTGTTATTACTGACCACTCTTCCTTATGATGGTTGCAAAATATGAAAGATCCAGATGGGAGGTTAGCCCGTTGGGCTTTATGACTACATAATTATCACTGTTTTATTATACATCAATCTAGCTCTAAACATCAAAACCCCGCTGGCATATCCTGATTGCCTGTGTTAACCTTGGACCAAAAGAAGGAGTATCGGTTGAATGAACTAATCAGGTAGCCTAAATTATAGGGATAATGAGTCAGATGAGGATCAAAACTTTCTTAAACTAATTATTAAGGATACAATGACTAAAGATGAGTAAATAATTAAGAAGGCATATACTAACTGGATAACTTTCCTTGACCTCAACTCCCGTTTCAACATCATTATGGAGTGACATAATCAAGTAGATCATGGAGGCCTAAAGAAAACTAAAGAATAGTTAAAATCCGTTTCTAAAAAACTGACCACCACCATCAAAGAAGTTACTGATGCTTGTCTTGTTTTAAGATCCATAGTACTTTTAACCCTATCTACCAACATCAAGTAATAACCTATGAAGGCCTTTAAAGTGGTGAGTATCAATGTTGTAGAGCCCTTACCTTGAGGATTGCATGGTCATTAATATATTATTATGACTGTTGATCATCAAACTAAATGGTTGAAGACATAACCATTGTTACTGCTACTGCTAGAGCTACGCCTTTTATTTCTATAATCAGATTATTACGTAACATAGATGTCCTTATGTTCTTATGTCCAATATTGGAACTAACTTTACTTTAAATTTAAATTTATTTAGGAAGGCTGACCATGAGACGGACAATTCCAATATGTAACAGTAAATAAGCACTAATATACGCGAGAGGCACCCCAGAGAAACTAAAGCTGCCTCCTGTTGCCAGAGGAAATGCCAATTAAAGGAAGAGGGGTATCATGAGTAGAGGCTTGTGCCACTATTGAGCATGTATGAAGGAAAGGGTCTGAGGTGATAAACCATACTGGGAACCAGGATGAGACCAATTGTCATTGACAGGATGCTAAATATCCAAACAACCATGCTTGAAAGTGGACCATAAGGCAAGAATGGACTTGTCACAAAGCTTCCTCAAGGATGGAGTATAGCCCGAAATGGCATCAAGGACAACTATGTGGATAGTCCACATAGTAATTGCCACCATCAAGGCTCAGAGGGAAGGGAGTATAGGGGAATTTAAGGGCAAGGCGAAGATGTCCTTAGATAGGCTGAAGGTCTGTGTTTGCTCTTGGCAAAAAATATGCTGTACCTCACGCCAGATCGCTGTGAAGGTGGGGACTCTTCCAAGAGGTGGACCAAAGTCCCATATTAGTCACACAACACATGAAGAGTGTGATGCGTTGGATCTCTCTGCAGTACAGTATACCTCTTTCAAGCAGCGCCACACATGTGGATGAACCGGTGGCTGTAAAAGAGGGTGATAGTGTACTTCAGAATGTCTTTCTGGGTTTCTAGGGAATATGGGATGTCCAACATGTCCAGATATTCCACTCTGGACATGGTAGGGGACCTTCTGTGTATCAAATTGTTCAGAGCGGCTTGTCCTTGTACTTCCTGTTTTATTTGGGGAGTAAGACACCTCTGCAAGGTATACCCACTGATACTGATCCTCCATTCTGCGCTCCTCATATAAAGGAGGATTTGTAAAATGGGTGGGGGTCCCATGCGGGCCTGCAGCTGAAGGGTGGGTTGCCATATATGTAAGAAGAGAGTTTGGGTTAGTGGGGTTGTGGAGGCCAAGGGCGTGGGAAAAGTTGGATTGTGCTGCGCACTACCTGTGTTGGGTTGGGGGTGAGGGGTTTACTACTGAAAAAATTCATGTAACCAGAATTCTGGATTCCTGGTCCGCGTAGTTAAGTAAGCTTATTTCCCCGCTTTTGTGTGGACCATAGAGGACTTCCAATCGTACAAGAGGAGATTGACCTACCCAAAGCCACCCTTGTAAAAGGGCATATAATGAAGCAAAAAAAGATGAGGAGAAAGCGATGGCATGGGCTGCAAACCATACTTCTGACAGAAGCATAGTGTTGGCAAGCACTACTCTACCTGTTAAGCTGATTTGTTGATCCCTTAATGGCGCAATATGCTTTGTTACATTAGCTAGTATGTGGTGTTCCATTATTAAATTGATGTATCCACCCACCTCCATCCATACTCACAGGTGGCGCACAGGGCCCTCAGTTGGACTGACCACAAAAGCTAGCACGAGATGAGTGTTTTGGGGTGGTCACCTGGGTAATCTAATAATAGACTGAACTACTGGGCCCCTCTGATTAAGGGGCGCCAGGGACCAGTGTGTTTGGTATCTACCAGGGAGGATGATTTTGATTTGGATGTGTTAAGGGCTGCATTGCTAGCCCTAGAGTATCCACGGATTGTGGAATCCAGTGTGCGTGCGTCATGGTTGCTGGACACACCAACCACAAAATTTATCCATAAATGCAAGCCTCTTAACGGGTGCTTGGCCTTGCACTTTTACACTAGTAAGACGTGCATATACACTATGGATAAGTGGATCAGGGATAAAGTTGTATAAATGTGGGCTCAGAGGGTCCCCTTGGAGAAGGCACCTCTGATAAGCACCATATCAGTGAGGAAACCTGGTCCTCATACTGCCATTGTAGCTAATTCAGTGAGCATCATTGCCCACTGATGAACCATTGGGGGAGCTGGAACTGGTGAAGGCAGGCCCTGAGATATTCCCAATCGACCCTTTCATACGCTTTTTGTTGGTCTAAAAACATAAGCACCCCAGTAGCTGTGGATTAGCATACATTAATTACAGTGTGTATATTGTCCCAAATTGACTTTTTAGGAAAAAAAAGTCAAATTGCTCTGGGGATACTACCTCAGAGGCAATGACCCCTAAGCGATTTGCCATTATTTTAGTTAATATTTTAGTATAAGTCTTAGTGAGGGAAATAGGTCTCTAGTTTGACAAGTCTAGCTTATCCCCCTTCTTAAACAACGTTACCATATAAGCCTATTTTCCCCCTGGAAGGAGGCGCATTTCTAACAAACACTGGTTATTTTAGGCAGGCAAAAAAGAGGAGAAGTAATTAGAATATCTCTTATAGAACTCGTGCAGAATCCCATCTGAACCTGGGCATTTCCTGTGTGGTGCACAACAAACGGCATAATAGAGTACATCTCAAGAAATTAAATTCATCAACTCTAGGTAATTGAAACAGTGCAGATATATGTGCTATTGATAAACTCAAAATTTTTACCAGTTCAACTGGATTGGAGCAATACAATTCAGAGTAATAGGTTTAAACTTTGATTGAAACCTCAGCTGGAGTTTCAGTGACGGAATGGTCCAGCTGCTTCACCTGTGTGAAGGACAAATTTTGGTGCAGGCAGAAAATTGGCAGAAAAACATGCGGATCATTTTTTTATTGCAGTAGTATTCTTTGCTTTAAACTGGACACAAACATTTTGTTTATGTTGTTTGATCAAATTTTAAGATGAGCCGATACTTTGACCCATTTACAACCCCAAGAAGGGCTGTACCCTGTCCTGGGGACATTATTCTCCAAGTGGTCCACCTCCGCTAAGGCACGTTTAATAACTGCTAAGGCAGCCTGAGAGCAATGTGATGAAATGTGGCATCCTTGGGAATTTGTGGCTGTTTTTGAATTTTAACCAAGTTGACAGGGGATCCGCACAGAAAGGAGTTGTAGACTCCTGTGTTGATGTGGCGGTGTCCATCCAACTTGAGAATGCGGGTAATGTGAGATTGGCTTGTCAAAGTTTACCCCTTTTAGGTGCCTGTGGCACCAGACTTGATAAAGTAAATGACATTGAGATTATCCTGTGGTCCAAAAAAATCTATTTTTGTCGTTTGAAGTGTGAAATCTGGGGGCAAAAATCCAGTGGGCCAGAATAAAAACTATATGGGACATAGACACCAGCTGCCCGTTGAGTAAGTGTAGACATGAAATGTTGGGTAGTAATGGTGCATGCTTGGGGATAATGTCAGAGAGACCCAAGGTAGCTTTCATAACCCAAAATTCATTATGTCCCTTAGGTGGAGTAGGCAGGGGTGGCCAGTGGTCGGTGGTTGGATTGTACCAACAGTTTAGGTCGCCAAACACAAAGGATTTGGATAGGAGGGGGAGGGAGGCCACGCTGAGATGAGTTCCCATCAAACTCACGCACAAGTCAGGGCGTAGATGTTAATTATTGTGTGCACTTTGGCATCCCATGAAAAGGTCATGACGAGCAGTTATCCATCAAGATGAGTTGTTTTATTCTAAAAATTAAAATTACAGTTTGCCTGTATCAGCACCCCATAGTGCAGCGACCAAAAGGATTGGGAGGGGAGGACCATGGTTGCCCATGTGTCCTTGGCACCTTGCGGACATTGGGTTGCTGGAATGCCAGGATGTCCACAGGTAAATTATTTTTATGAAGCTCAGTTTTTTAGCTCATGACAGAGAGTCCTTGAGTCTGACGATGTTCAGCGTCCCTATAGTAAAGGATACCCCCATCACTCCTTAGAAGTTTGGGGAGGTCCCTCAGGCCCTGATGCTCCTTTCTGCTGCGCATGCTCAGCAAATCTTTCCTTTTTCTTTTTGCAGCGAGTGAATGAGGATGGCGTAGCATTAGGTGTATAGGTATTATCTTTGAGGGTGGCTTTAGCCATGGATTTCTTGTTTTGTTGGTTTTTTTTCTCTTTGTGGTTTTTCAAGTTACTCGGATTTGTAGTGCATCATCAAGTATGTCCAACAATTTTTCCCCAAAAACTTGCCTAATTTCAGATTTGAAAATCTGCTTGCGTTTGTTGTGCATGAATCCAGTGGGTGTGTATAATGCACATATTGTGGGTTCAAGGGCTGGGTCCCCATCTGATTAGATTGGATTTTGGACTTTCACCAAAGTGTAAAACTCATCCTGGTTGGCTTGGATCTGGGCGAGGGGATGGCGGAGAACGCCATGGCCACTGTCTTGCTTATGGTCATCGTTGCTGTTTTGCTTTTTTCGTTCTTGTGGGGACACAGGTTTTACCTGGATATAGCACCCCTGGTCGCCCCATGGGAATGTGACGCTAGAATATAATGTGGGCTCACTTTGTTCCTCTCCCATTGCTTTCCAATAAACCTTCATTAAGGATAATTCTGTCATGGAAATGGCAGAAGAAGTTTAGACCGGCCTGCCAGTCATGATGCATAAGCACCCAAAAAGCAAGCCAGAATACCATAGGCACTGCCAACTGAACTAATTGATATGGAGCTGGGCATTGGGAAACTACGAAGTGTTGGTGCAGCAACATGGTGAGTATGATCCTGACAACAAACCACACTGAACCCACTCCCAACTCAGGTTCTTGCTGCAGGGGGTGGAATCAATGAGATAGTTTCGATGAGATCCTCAGCATATGGAGCCATTTCAACCAGGGTGGCAAGGAGACGGATTCTCTCTAGAAATTAGTGGACATAAGGCCACAAGATCCCCACATATTGCTGCCAGAAGTTAGTGATAATGGGGTTGTAGAGACAAAAATATTGGACTTGCTGAGCCCATTTGATGACAGAGGGGGCCATAGTGACCAAAAGTACTGGTAGAACCCATCCAATAAATGGACTGACAGGCCAACAGGGAAATGCCATCAGGGATGCTGTCAGAAGAAAAAAATAAAAATTGTTTAGTTTTTTGGTAAAATTTTATTGAAAAAGAAGAAAGAAAATCGAACAACAATTTTCTCAGTGCCATGCAACTGATTAAATAGTGGTTGATTGGGGTAGTGACAAGCTGGCATTGGGTCCTGCAATTTTGACCTAACCAATGAAAAGTTTGGGAATGGGCGGGTTTGTTTCTTGAGAACTGACATCACAAAATTTGGCAGTGGGCCATGTCACTGTCAGTTTGACCTCAAACGTCCAAACTGGGGTTTGACTATGTTTCTGACAGTTGGCATGATGGCATTTGGCTCAACGAGCAACAGGAATCCCCCAAGGCCACCCCACATAGGAGCAGGTCCATTTGGTTGAGAACGGGTTCAGGACGCCCAACCCACCTGCGCTCAGTCACTGAACTGTCCGTTTGGTCAATGGCATCACATCAGCTGCAACACCCAAATTGCCAACAGAGGGCTTCAAACCCTCGTTGATGGCACCTGATGTAAGTTCTATCAGCATATTGATCAAATTGAAACTGTCAGGCATTCTGACCAATACCTCAGTCTTCATGCCTTTCCAGCCATTTAAGATTTGGGCATTGGCCTGATTGCCACTTGAAATAGATCTGACCAATTTCAATTTGACAATCTTGGCGCATATTTCGCTAATTACCCATAACCTTTCTGCCAAGGTGAGTGTGGGTACTGGGGGTGGGATCTGAAGTGGAAGAGCTGTTACCCATTGCTCGTCTACTACATGAGCGAGATCGCCCTGAGTAACAAGGGGTACCGCCATCCTCTTTGGTGTCTTTTTACTCAGGAATGGGAAGATGGCCCAATCAAGAGCCAGGGGACGTTCCCAGGACTTACAAGTTCCCTCTCTTGTGGGATAAGTATGTAACTTGTGGCCAAAAGCTTGACAATGAGTGCATATGGGTGGAGTGCTGTCAACTGTTACACGGAACAGTTGAGTCTGTTGCTCATTGATGGTGGTTATTGCGGTGCATAGGATCTTTGTTAGGTCTCCAACTACCCCTGAGAATGTAGGATCATTACAATAGCCTTACCTTTGTTGAGTTCAGGCACCAGTAAATATTTTCATTTCAAAGGAGCTGATTTCCCCATAGCTTTGAAGTCCTTCTTTGAGATGACTAAGCTCTTCACACTTAATGGTCATAGGAAAAATTTAAAGTTAAAAAAACTTGATATAATTTTGTCCATTGCATGTGCTTTTTTTTCAACCACCTGTTGACCTTCTGGGAGATTGACCACCATGCGCACCTGTGCAGCTGTGTTTGCTACTTTTGCTGTTTCAAACCTGAGGCCCAACCACCCGCAGTTCATCAAGTGTGGTGCTACATACACGACTTCTTGGAAGTAAGTGTGTACATCCCCGCAAAACTTCTCCCAGAGAGCTGTTGAATCAATGTCTAGATAAACTCGGACCCCAGATTCCACTGATGACACGTGATGTGAGTGGGGAGTTTTGAAGTACTGGTTACATTTAGTTTGCCATTCTAAGAGTTCCAACGAAATATTAACTTTAATTTTCTTGTTTTTATCAAGGCCACCGGTGTCCCCAGGGCGTTTTTGAACTTTAGGCGGTGAAAGCCCTAAAACTGTGCCTTTCATCACATTTGCCCAGCCCTTACTAGGCATTGGACGCGTACTCATCTCCCCTTGCTGATTATCAAACTTTACATGGATTGAATTGAATTGGTTGCAATTTGTGATTGCAAAGGAAAGAAAGGCTAAATTTACTTCAAAATTATTACAAAAGTTGTTATAACTATTTAGCTCCACCCAGAAGTTTGAGGTTCTTATCATCAATTCTTAAATGGAGCCATTGAATGAGTTAACAGAACTTTAGTAGCTATTCTAAAAAAATGGCTTCCAATGATCCTTCAGAAAGGAATTATTATTTACCCAATGTCCTTCTGGCTTATTGGATTAATTACAATCGCAGTATCAAAAAGTTGCCATTTAAATGTATTTAAGGAAGAAATTTTTTTGTTTATCAAGCGTTAAAACTATCCTAGATGACAACTTTCCCAAGAATACTGATTTAGTTATGCGGAATATAGCTGACGAATTATCTGCTTGCAAGCTCAAGATATGGAGTGAATTAAAACTACTACAAGAAAGTAAACTCTTAACAGTAATCAACTTAAGTCAGTATTGCCCTAATATCAGATTGGTGACTATGTTTTATATTATCACTCTTGTCCTGGTGGTAGAACTGAGAAATTAAGTCTAATTGGTCTGGACCTTATAGAATGATATTCTGTAAAGGTTTCAAATACTCTATATTCCATAATGATTCTGGTATAGTCCTTAATTGCATAAAAATTAGATTTTTACAATCCCATTCTCCTCTGCAACCAAATTTTGGGGTAATTGTCAGGATTTCAACTGATTTGACTCTCCTTATTCTTCTACTCCTAATTTTTCAACATTGATTATCAATGAAGAAGTTGGTGATGAGAAACTCAAGTCAATATAATAGATCAAGTCTATCTTAATAAGAAAAACAGAGAAGATTTAATTGCTTGTCAATTGAAATGATCTGATCAGAAAAGGACCGCTGCCAAACCTATAAATATTTTAACATTTCACTAATAAAGTCTAGTCTTTTTCAGAGCTTTTATCAACCATTTATTCAGCATTCTCCTTATAGTTGGGATTCCAACTAAGTAGCTTTAAAAAATTCCTAACACCTTTGGCGTGCAATAGAAAACGCCAAAAAGAGGGCTCAGTTGAGGATCATTTGCAATGGGTAGATACCAGTGGATGCAGTGACTGGGAAGACACCATCCTTGGCTCAGCCTAGTTTGGGTCAGGGAGAAGAAGTGTCCTGATAAACAAACAGAGGCAGAAGAGGATGGGGACACCCAGATCCTGATGTCAAAGTCTCTTCAGTTGTATCCAGTGGCAATCAGGGGTAAATCTTCCTACGCACGTCTGAATTTACTCAGACAACAGCAGGGAGAAAATATTAGATTTCAACAACTTAGGATTGATATCAGCTTCCTAGCTAAAACTAAGTTCAAACCTGGGATTTAAGAGGATTGGTCTTGCCAATTCCCCCTCAAACATTCTAACTCACTTGGTGGATCAATAAAACTCAGACTTACCCTTAGTGGAGGGGAAGAGGGAGGGGTGAAACTAAAGGGGGTATTTTGTCAGGTGGGTGAAAAAGGCCAAGGTGACAGATAAAATTTGATTTGGTTCCTGGAAGGGCAATGGCAGTAACTTCTGTATTTGTAGAGGAATCAATTTGGTTTATAGGCTTATACTCACCTAATTTTTGGGTCAGAAAGGCCCTCTTCCAGAAGGTTGGTCTGAGGATTTGGGAGGACGGCGTTGGGGGACAGTAGTGCTAGGGGGAGATGAACTTTGTCTGCTTTAAGGTTAAGGTTAGAATCTTCAGATATATTTATTTCTGATACTGGAGCTCGCAAGTTGTCCAGTTTGATGTTGGACCTTGGCCTACTGGATGTGTTAAGGACGGCTGTGGTGAGGAAGTGAAGGCTGGGTGGACTCATATTTAGGGATTATTTCTCTCACATTGACCTTGTGTCAGTGCCCTGACTTCTTCTTAGTCACTAGAAGTTGATCTTTTGGAATCAAGATCTAGTTGCTTCAGACCACAGGCGTGTGGAACTGCAGACTAGTGACCCTCAAGTTGCTTCTTCAGGAAAGAGGTCTGGAGACTGAACCCTGAACTCCTAAATTGGTCTGTAGTGAAGAAATCATGTGTAAGAAGGTGAGATAAAGAAGAAGCCAGATTGTAGGGAAGCCAGATGTAACAGTAAAATGGCTGTGGATGGATGTGGATCTCAGGATGGCGTGTGATATACTTAGGAGGCAGCTAGGGACCAAACATTTAAGGTATGAAGCCTTGGAGAGGAACTTTGAGATTACCTGCAGGAACCAATCAGAATTAAAAAAGAAAATTTAAAATTTGAAAATTTGATAGAAATAGGGAAGCCTGAGTCTGTGGCTGAGACAATTTTGACTGAGCTGCTGTGGTCAACTGTCCACAAACAATCAGCTCCTGCCACCGCTTTTAAGGTGGCTGGCCCAGCGCTGGCCAAGCTTAATCAATTCTAATGTCTTGACTGGATTGATGATAGCAATTGGCCATTTAATGTCATTCCAGATTTTGCTTTAAAATGAGTTTGATATTATTTCACCCAATTTGCACTCTCACCATTTCTGCACAAAACCTTGTTTTGCTAATTCTAAAAAATTTAAACAAAATGGCATTTGAGGCCGCAGCTGCCCCTGCCACCACCCTACTCTGTCAGCAACTTCATGAGGAGATGGAACTTCTCGTGGAGGTTATTCTTTCCTAAACTTCCCTCATGATTTTGATAAAGATACAAAATATGCTACTCAGGAACTCACTTTTGGTGTGAGCCGCTTGGATTTTTGCAGCAAAAACTTCTCTTGATAACTTTAACTATCCCCAAACACATCAACTCATCAAATTTTTCACTTGTGTGCCTGCTCTCAACATTTTTTCTGAGCATCAACTTGCTCAATACGTTGAGGCAATGACACTGCAGGCCTTATAAATGAATAAAAACCCACAACTATACTTCCTTATGCCACATGTCGCTGATGCTCTTACCTGATGTTGTCCGCCATGATCCGCTAGCTAAAGAGGGCGCTGGACAAAAAACCCAAAGCTTCCTCACCATCTGATATGGCTTCCTAATTTATAACTTAAGGGCTATATTATTCTTATTATGATAAACTTATTTTTTGGATCATTCACAAATTAAGATGCGTGGCGGCTCCCTCTTTTAGGTTGAGTACCACTAGTGCTAAAAAAGAGGACATGCAGGAAGGCTACAGTCACGGGGAATCTGCCTACATAGCAAAGGCTGAACTGTATGCAGAATTAATGAAAGTCTTAATGGTTTATTTCCTTAAACAGAAAAAATCCAGTTTGTATGAGGATTTTAATGGTAATGTGGCCCTACTCTGTAAGGCAGTAGGGACTTTCTGACCATCAGCAAGTATCTTTTCACTTTGTAAGAAGGAAGATGCTGAGGTGATGGATGCAGCTTACATGGCAATTGTGGCCACATCTTACTATGAGGACCTCTATGGCCCCTTGGAAGATGACCCAGAGGCAACCAAAGTGCTCACAAGTGGAGTGGGACACTGCTGATGGAGACTCAAAAGCTGTTATGTGCAAAAAAATCGCAATTCAGGGGTGCCAGATGCCATTGCAATGGAAAAATAGCAAGGTTCCTGGGGAGAATTAGTTGGTTTGGAACTCTATAAGCTATTATGGCAGAAATTTCTGAGATTCTTACTGAGAATTATAATCAAATCTTAGTTTCTGGTACTATACAGCTGGTTTTTTGAAAGGCGTGGTGGTTGTATTGTATAAAAAGTGTGATCCTACCCTCATGGGGAATTATTGGCTTTGACTTTACCTAATGTTGACTACATGATCTTGATGAAAATCCTAACTAATCAACTAAAAGGGTAGTGGCAGAAGTTGTTGAAAAATAAAATATGGGACTATCCCAGGTAGGTCATCTATAAACAATCTGATGCTTCTGCACATGATAGAAGAATAGTCAAGTAAGATAGTATGACCAGAGTGGGTGGCCAATGTTTCTTGATCAATAGAAGGCGTATGACCAGGTGAATCATGAGTTTCTTTGGAATGTTTTGTGTATAGTTAGACTCAAAGGCGCTTGTTGATACTTCTTAAAGGTTTTTTGAGGGAGCCTCATTGGTTTTTAACAATGATGGGGTCCTCTCCTACACTTTGAAGGTTTGTAATGGCATGCTTCAGAAGACCCTCTATCTCCAGTGTTGTTTGTTATTGCAATAGAAACCCTTTTAGTGGCTCTCAGGAAGTCAGAGAGAAAGAAACTTACCATCAATGGAAAGGAGGCTTCTCACTAGATGTTTGCAGACGCTACTTGAATTTATGTCTCTTCAGAGGATGAGGAGAAGGTAATGATGATCATTCTGAATATGTACCAGCGAGCAAGCAACGAAAAAGGAAACCTGTCCAAACCCTGGGCTAGGCCCATTGACAGGATGGCGATGTTGGATGTGGCACCAAAGAACTTAATTCCTTGGGTGGCAACAGGTGAAGAGTTTCTTTACCTCTGGTGTACCGTCCATGGGCAGGCGTTGCCACAAAAACTATGGCTCAATCTTGAAAACAACCTTAAGAATGTGGCTCAAAATGGTGATGGCTCAACTTATAATATTGGGGAAGTGCCATTGTTATGAACACTTAAATCGTTTACAACTATGGTACACTGCAGGATTTTTTCCACCGCCTGCATCTACCATAAAATGAACAAAGAGTTTGGTTATCCAGATCATCTGGTGGTGCGACCAACAAAAATTAGTTAAGAAACCCTTTATCAGGGGGTGAAGAAGAAGTGCATTAGTCTAATTAATTTTAAGGTATGGTCAGAGCACTACAATTGTGAGGAGAGTGTCTCTAACTCTCTAGGAAAGGAATAGTAAAACTATCAAGCGCACACTCAATATGGTTCTCAAACTTTTAATGCTTATTAAATAAGCACAGGATATCGCCATGAGGAGATATACTGCAAGGCCAACAAAAGATAACATAAAGTAAATATATATTAATAAACAAGATCCTTTATTGTAAGGGAGATGACCAAAGATAGATTGGTCATAGAAAAACTAGTTTAAGTAAATTTGTAAATTCTGAGCCTCAATTATTTGTTGAGCTTAGAAACAGCTCTGGCCAATAGAACAAAGCAACCACTGATGGTAGTTTTATAGGTTGAGTATTCATAAACTAGAGAAATTTTTTAAACCTTACTTTTATTTTAGTAGAAAGTTTTGTAAACAAATAAACTGGCATTCAGAAAGAAAAGGAATTGAACCATCATTGTGTACACTATAATGGAAATTCTTCAAACCCATTGATGTAACGTCTGGGCTTCATCACGCATCCCTGGGAGTTAACTTGGGCATGCATGCCTTAACCCAACAGTTATCTACAGTGTATTTAAGGTCAGGGAGGGCGGCCAACTTGAACTGTTGACCTGGCCCAACTCCTCCTTATCCTTGCGATCCACTCTCACAACTATGTCATTTAAATATGACATCACCCTCTCATTTTTAGGCGCCACCCTTCCAACAGGGGCCTCAGTCAGCGAGAAGTTCTTAAGGGCTTTTGGTAGCTTCATGGACGCAACTAGGGTGGTGGACTTGGGACCTGAGGCATTAAGGAAATGCTTGGGGAAAGAAGTACGAGTACTGAGCGTGAGCGCAACTATGAGCTGAAAACCACTTATTATCGGTGGCATCAAACCCCCTCCAAGATATCAAGTACTTGAGCCTTCTTCTCACCTTATGAGAGGCCACAATCTCCTCAACCTCCCACTTTGGTTCTCCATCCACAAGGTATAACTCCAGTGACTCTGAAGGAGGCCCCTAAAACTGGGTCAAATTACTCTCATGGAAGGTAGATAAAAGTTGGAAGTTCTCTGGAAGCTCCAACTGGTATGAGGTATGGCCAACTTACTGAGAATATGTTAGGGTCCTATCCTATTGGGTCCAATATTCTAGAAAGGCTGCTTGAAGGGAATATCCCTGTAATCCAACATCACCAGACCCTCCCTCCTTTTACTGTGAACCTAATCTTCTCACCCCATATGCATTCTCCTTATAGGTCTTAATAGTAGCGTCCAAATTGGTGTTTACCTCCTTGTGTACTTTCTTAATGAACTTAAAAAAGTCCACCACGGCCTCCACCTTTGACCTACAGCTGAGCTTCATTTTAAAGGAAGGAATATAACCATAATTTACAAATAATGGAGAACGACCAACTGAGGAGTGAAGGGAATTGTTGTAACTAAACTGTGCCAAAGGGAATGTGAGGCCCAATATAAGTGGTTAGCTGCCATGTAGCACCGCAGAATTGTTCCAAACATTGGTTTACTCATTATGTCTGTCCATCAGTTTAGTGGTGGAAGGCAGTATAACAGCGCAGGCGAATTTTAGAGTCTTGTGAAACTCCTCCCAGAATACAGTTGTGAACTGGGGCCCGCGGTCATCAATGATCTCCTGGGGCGCCCCATGGGTGGTGAAAACGTGAAAACAAACGTTTGGCCATCTGAGCCGCCAGTTATTTTGGTGTGACATGTAATAAAATGGGCAAACTTGCTAAAGGTCCACCACTATCATGTTCACATCATACCCATCAGAGAGGGATAGTTCCTCAATAAAATCAACTGAGAGGGAAGTCCAAAGTCTCCCTATCTTCTGAACATGGACCAATAGCCCCATGAGAGGCTGACATTTTGGTCCATAATGTTGCAAACAAGGTGCTCTTTGGTATCCCTTGAATTCTGAGCATAAATTCCCTTCCAGTTATATATACGGCAGATAAGCTTCAGGACTTTTGCTTTCCCAGGGTACCCTACAGTTATCCCATCTTTATTTCCTTTATTCTCTAAGCGAAATGGTCCCGCTGTAGCCCTTAAGCGTCCCTGGAACCATACCATCCCCTTTTTATCATGGTGAACCTTTTTTATAACCACAATTTAAAGTGCATTTGGTGAGAATTAAAGTATATTCAGTTGATATGGACTTAGAAAAGATGACCTTTCTAAATATACCGTACTCCTCTAGAATCTCCAGAGAAGCAAGCACTGGAATGCATGCATATGAGGAAAGTTGCTAATTTATAATCTTTCTTGGGGAATCAAGAGGTGGGTGTTATGCAACTCCACTTCCTTGAGGTCAGTATATAACGCAGGGTTTAGACTCAAAGCCTAAGAAGAACCATTCTCCCTGCCTTGTGTGAACTCATATAAAACATGAATTGGACAAGGGACTCATGCCAGAGAGTTTGCTGGGGAGTCTGGACATGATTGAGCTCCGATAGTACAACAAAATCTGATGGTCAGACCAAATGCAGAATGGCTGAGAAAGGTCATGAAGACGATGGCGCCAATAGTTCACTGCTTCCACTAAAGCCAAAAGGTTCCTTGTCATAAACAGCCTAATTTAACTCAGGGAGGACATTTTACAGCAAAAATATCCTACAGGATGCTCCACCGCGTCTTTTCCCAATTGTAACAGAGCCTCAGCAAAGTGAAGTTGGAGGCATTGCTAGCCACTAAAAGCTCCATATAGGGATCTAAGTGGTGAAGAACTGACTTGGATGGTAAAGTGTACTTCACAGCCTGGAAGGAATCCACCAGTGTAGGGGACCACTGAAGAATTTTAACCCCTCTGGCTTAATATTTAGGGGCCGCTAACTCTTGAAGATTTGACGTGGACTTTTTAAGGAAGGTTCTTATCCCAAAAGTTCCTCAATCCTTTAACTGAGGTGGGCGTAACCACTCTCAAACTAGCCTTCTCCTTGTCTGAAGTGATCACGTGTCCTTTATAAAAAAGTGTAGCTCCAAAAGGTGACCTATGACATTTTACTCACACTTGCTAACTTTTAGCATCAAGCTTGCTGCTTTTAAATGCTCCACTTCCTGCCACAAGTAAATCCCATGGGATGCTTGATTGGGGGAGAACTCCAAAATGTCAGTCATGCAGGACACAGCGCATACACCTAACAACTCACCTAAGGATGCATCAATATGACGTTGGAAAATTTCAGGCGCATTATTGAGTTTAAAAGGCATGATATGGAATTGGAAAATCGCCTTCTAGGTACATAATGCATTGAGCCATTCCTGCTTCAATTTGATGCGAATTTTAGTAAAGGCGTTCAAGCAATCCATCTTGGAGAAGACTTTGGCCTTCTACACATAGCGGGAAATTTGTGCCTCCAGAGAAACGAGATGCTGATTGAGTATGGTAACATTATTCAAGTTACCATATTCTACGCAAGGGAGTAGTGTATCTTCTGTTTTCTTTACAAAGAGTAGCAGTGAGAATACTGGAGATGTACGCTGAAAATGGCTCACTTAGCAAGTTACTCTGTTACCCAAACATCTAGAGCTGCCTCTTCCCGCAAAGTCAAAAGGTAAAATGGGTTGAGATGTGAACCAGGTCAATTGTGAGCTTGAAATCACAATCAAATTCCAAGTGATCTGGTAAGTCATTTGCTGAAGCTGCATTGCTGAAGACTCCAACCAATCAAGAAGGGGGTAGAGGTGCTTTAATAGTGGGCTCAGCAGAGGCGCAAGATTAAGTTTATAAACATTTGGCCACTGTGCCAATTCGCTCAGAGTGCTACCGTCTGACATGGTAATTAGTTTCACATGACTACTATCCAAGGTCAAAATTGAGGTATCAGCCTTCAAATTGGTTTTGAAATCAATTTTCGCCAATAATCCACTCCTAAGATAATTGAGTACAGCAAGTTTTTGACTTCCAAGATGTGATCAGCCAAGTGAACATACCAACTTGATAATCAACCAGACCCTGCCTCTTCAAGATGGGAATTAACTGGGATACTTTTTCCCTGACCATACCACCGCTAAGTAGCATAACACAAGGTAGTCAATTAAGCTA
This sequence comes from Massospora cicadina, assembly GCA_022478985.1. Taxonomy (NCBI): domain Eukaryota; kingdom Fungi; phylum Entomophthoromycota; class Entomophthoromycetes; order Entomophthorales; family Entomophthoraceae; genus Massospora; species Massospora cicadina. The sequence goes on along the minus strand of JAKSZP010016213.1, from coordinate 39,202 downwards.
AGATTAATAATATTCTATGAGCAGTATCAATTAATTTTGTTGACCTAAACTTCTCTGAAGGGGAAGAAAGAGAAGCTGAAAGAAATTTATTAAGAAAATTCATTATTAAATGCAGTCAATGCTGAAAAATCCAAGATGAAAACAACTTCAGGCATATTAGTAACCCCAGTATATGTGTTCCTGTCAAAGAAGGGAGTAAGATATTTCTTCACTATAATGACTGATGGGACATATCTGGCATCATTTTTTTTCAAAAGCACATTTGTCACCCTATCCTTTTTTTAACAGTTTCACATCTCCTGAGTGCGCAAATCATGGTGGGGGTTAGCTGTGATTCTCAGGGGAGATGTGGTATATTGACATTGCCTGAGGACGGCCTCCACAAGAGATTAAAAATGGCTCATTTTTATATAAAGATTTTCCATTAAAATGGTTTTTTTGGGTTGCAGAGGCACCATACCTTACACAATATCTGTCTATGCCTATTTACCCTTCAACAATATGGCAATACTCCCTTCTAATGAGGGTTCACATTATATTGGATAACGGAGTTCAGGAATGGAACATTTAGGTGATGTAGACATACTAAAACGCTGGACTAAACCCCTTCTAACACTCAGATTTCCCCAGGAGCAAAAGTTTGCACTATAAAGATGCCGCTATATTTAACAGAAAACTAGGCTATTAGAGCTATAGCTATATGGGTTCTTTCCAGAGAAAATTTTGCAGCTAAATGACAAATAAAATTTAATTTATATATCAGACTCAGGGCCCTTCTAACACTAACGTTCACCTGGAAAGTATGGTAAGACAGCAATGGAAGCCACCAATTGCAAAAATGGATTGGGCATTTTTGAAGTGAGTATATATAAGGGTGTCCACTGGTGAAACCTTCACGGCTATATAGAAACATTTAATTAATGTATCTGCCCAGGCCCCTGCCAACCCTCACATTCTGTAAAAAGGAAGTTAAGAAAGCAGAAGAAGCTACCAGTTACAAAAAATAGATGATTCCAAGGACTGTATTTATAGGGGTCATCATTGTTGAAACACCCAAGGCCAAATCAATGAAGCCCCCTTTGATTGGGGCGGGGAATTTAGAAAAAGGACCAGTCTCAAGATGGGAGGAGTCAAAGAGCACTCCTTCCCCCAAAAGTCCACTTATCAGCTGATTACAGTTTTTATAGATAATGACGCTTTGACAACGTCAGGACACAATAAGCCTGGGACCCAACCAAATGATATAGATAGGGCTTCAGAGGCGTCAAAATTGACAGGGCGCAAATGTCCTATGGAAGTCCTGGAAGGCAGAGAACACAGGTTGCCCCACTATCAAAAGGCGCTCCAAACCCACTATCACCTCATTCACTGTTGAGATTTGGATTGAACAACCATGTGACCTTATTCTATATTTTAAAATTGTTAATTTTTATACCTACTAAGATTCTTATTTTATTTAGAGGAGGGTTTCCATCCCTTGAGCCTCAATACAAGTTTCAAGCTAAAATAATTATGTTATTATAGATACTTATCCCCGCTGCCCATGAATTCAGTAGGCCTATTTCTAACAATCTGCCATCAGGTATCTCTCTGGCATTTCTTTACTGAACTTCATATATTTTAAGATCCCCGTATATTTGATTCCTAACCACTTATTAACTGGATGGCCAGCTTTTAAAAACGGGTCCATTCTACCAGTCAAATTTGCCTAAATCCTTCCACCAGATCTTTCCTGGATATCCCTGTCAATCAAAACGAAATTGTGCCTGAGTCAGATAGATTGTTAACTCTCGGTGTGTGGGCTCAATTCTGCCAAGTTGGTTTTGCACAGGGTATGAGCCACTGAGCAACCAAATTTGACAATATGAGGATCGCCAACTTATAATAAAATTAAATAAAATATTTTTGGAGCTATCGCCACTTATTTTGACCTTTATTTAATATAAATTGCAGACTTATCTGCGCTCTTTCTTCCCTTATAAAAAGACCCCCTCCTCTAATCTTCCATAAGACCCTTTATAACTCAGTTCCCCATCTGGATGCATCCTCAGCTTGGTAATCTTCTATTTGTCTTCCCTATTCAAATTACTCTCATTCATGTCAAATCTCAGCATAAATACTCTCATTTCGCCAAATGTTCTCATTTCACTCAAATATAATTTATATTTCCTATTTTGTAAATCTCAAGACTCATCTCAATCCCCCTCCAAACCACTGATATAGGTAGTGTATCATCCAGTCATATCAACTTCCTGACATTACCCCCCTTTGACTGGACAATAGGCTCTTACTGTTTATATACTTGAAGGAACTTCGCGTGGACTCAGTTGATAATCTGACCCCAGAGGGTTCCTTAATGGTGTAAACATCCATGACAGTCTTCTCAATAATCTCAAATGGGCCAACCCAAATGTTGGAGAGCTTAATTTTCCGTCCGAATCCATGCTGGTCATGGAATAAAACATAATCCCCCACAGTGAACAATGGAAGTCTACTTCAGTTTTTCTGGTCGGCCACCTGGTCACAAACTTTCTTAGACAAACTGGTGGAGTGGGCTTCCATTTGCAACTTGATCAATGTATCTGTGAGTTGCTTCAGATATCGCTGAGGATTAACACCACCAGTGTCCTCTACACACAAATATTAAGGCAGGCAGAGCCGGATGTTGACCATACAGCAGTTGGAATGGGCTCTTAACAGTGGATGAATGATAACGGATATTATATGCAAATACAGCCATGGGTAGGAGGGCGCTCCATTCCGAGGGTCAATCATTTACCAATTTATGGAGGATGTTCACCAATGTTCCGTTAACCCGCTCCACCATTCCATTAGATTCTGTATGATATGGGGTGGTCAAAACCCCAGGGATCGCCATCAGCTCATTCAACTTTGGCAGAATGTGTGAAGTGAAATTGGTTCCATTATCCCTTAAAAATGAATTGTGGGCAGCCGTGTCACTGTATGACACACTCCATGATGAAATTGGCAGTAGTGACCGCGCCCAAATTGTTGATGGCCCTGGCCTCCACCCATCGAGTCAGATGATTTATGGTGACAATAATATACTTAGACCGATTGGTACTAGTTGGCAGAGGTCCTACTACATCAATAGAAATGGTGTGCCAGGTGAACTGGGGTTTGACCAGCTGATATGTGGTTCTCTTATGGAATGGTTTTTCCACTTGACATTGATGACAACAACTAATTGTTTCCAATATGTCGTAATGCATGCTCTCCCAGTAGTATCAGGGTTGCAACATCTCCAGTGTTTTCCGCAATCCTCCATGGCCTACAGCCCGATGAGCATCCATAATTATCACAGGTTGGGCCAAAGGCTTAGGGAAACTCAACGTCTGGTAGCCATTTCACTTTATATAGTTCTCCCTCAGATAGAAAGGTATCTGCCCTAAGTCTGTCTAGTACCTTGATCACATGCGGCAGCTCATCCTGGTATTTATTTACCACCATCTTCTCATACATTATGTTAGCTAGATCCGCTGTAATTGCAACAGTTGGCAGCCTAGAGAGACAATCCGCATTTTGGTGTTTTGCCCCAGGTCAATGTAAAATCTCAAAATCATATGCTTGCAGCTTCAGAGCGCAATGTGCGAGCCATCCTTCCGGTTCACACAGATTCTGTAGCCAGTGCAAGGAAGCGTGATCTGTCACTACTTGAAATATTACCCCATGCAAATATACCCAATATTGATTGTAAGCGTAGATCACAGCTAAACACTCCTGCTTGGTTACAGTGTAGTTTCGTTCATGACAGTTCAAGCTCCAACTATAGAAGGCGACAGGATGTTCCACACCGTCATCATCCTTCTGGGATAAATACTGCCCCAATAGCAGCTAAGAATGCGTCCATTTGTACTATGAACGGCTTATTGAAGTTGGGGTATTGCAAAATGGGTGCACTTGCTAACGCGGTATGCAATACATTGAAAGCATTCTGGCATTGGTCCATCCAATTGAAAGAAGCATTTTCTTTAATAGCTCAAAAAGCGGTGCCCCAATATAACTGAAATTGGAAATGAATCATTGATAATACCCAACCATTCCCAGGAACACCTGAATGTCCCACTTATTTCCTGGCCAAGTCATCTTGCCTATCGCTTCCACTTTAGCTGGCTGTGGTTTAAGCCCATTTGAATCCACAACAAAACCGAGGTATTCCGATTGCTCTTTAAAGAAAAGGCACTTTTGAGGCTTAATTTTGATATTAGTGGCAGCGAGGCGCTGAAACACTTGCTCCAAGTGGGCTAGATGCTCTGTGAACATCCGCAAAAACACATTGATGTTGTCAAGGTAAACTAAGATGCAGGACAGCTTTAAATCACCTAAAATCGTATCCATGGCACGCTGGAATGGAGCTGGAGCGTTACACAATCCTTGTAATATGCGCGTCGGCTGGAATAACCCTCTTGAGGTGATGATCGCACATTTCTCCCATTCCATTAATGGCAATTCAATCTGCCAGTACCCTGAGATCAGATCCATGGCAGAAAGATAGTTCATCCCACCCAATTGGTCTAACGCATCATCAATCCGTTGAAGAGGGTAAGAATCCTCCTTCAAGACATTATTGAGTTTACAATAGTCAATAACCACCTGATTCAAGCCATATTTCTTCTTTACGATGATAACAGGTGACGCCCATGGACTGTTTGATGGCTCTAGCATCCCTTGCTCAATAAGCTTATCCACTTCGTCGGAGACAACCTCTTCCACTGCTCTAGAACGTCTAATAGGACGCAAATGAATGGGAGGGTGATCCCCCATATCAATCCAATGTACCACCCCTTAAGCGCACCCCAAGTCATGATCATCATTTGCAAAAATATCCTAATACTTTTCAAATAATACCATAGCCTTATTGTTCTGATCTGCTGATAGTCCCGTGAGTGCTTCCCGTGGAACTGCAGTTAGTACACCAAATGAGGAGTGAGCTGGTAGTCTGAGATCTTCCTAGGAGCCAAAATCATGAATACAGCGGACTTCTTCTATAGGGGAAAAGTGTAAGTAAGCCACCACTTGTTGCTGCCAGATTGTTATGGTCTCTTTTTGTAAATTTGCTAGCAGCACTTTCACTTCACAGTTACCAGGCAGCAGAAACCCTGGAGCCACATGTGGCTCAAGCTGAGAGTGTTGGTAATGCGCCATGAATTCACCATAAAGCCCTTTTGGGACATCAATTTTGAGCTCAGTCTTTACTATTCATTGGTGTCCAGATGGTATACTCCAATTGCTAGCTGCTTGAAGCAGAATACCTTTGTATTCATAGATCTGGTTGGGAAGGACCCTAGTCTGTCGCTTCAGTCATTGATAGTGCACAGGGATTACTCACTTGCTGTAGGCTAGGTTAATTTGACTAAAATGGAACGAGTCCATTAGGGATTCCACACGAGGTAAAATAAACAGGAATCTGTTGTCCTATAATGTAAAGTGTTTCCTCCACCATGTCTATCACAACACCAAATTTCCTCATAAATGCTGCACCAATTAGCATATCATAATTGTTGTTTGGCAGAACCACCGCTGGGTGGAAGGCTGGATGGACCCAAATTGTAAGGGCAACAAACTATATGCACCTTTGGATACAGTGCTATGTGTCCCCACAGTTCCATATACTATTCGATAATTCACATCTGGTTTGAGCAGGAGCTTAGCCACCAACCGGGTAGAGACTATATTCACAGGGGCTCTAGTATTGATTATAGCCTGGATTTTTGTATTTTAAATGAAAGTGTTGCAATAAGTACATTCCGAGTAAGAGGAACCATCAATGTTTATTGCATGTACATCCAGAGCTTACTGTTACTTAAGTAAGAGGAGATGCTCTTGTCAACCTGTGGGTACTCATTGACGATTTTTCTCACTGGAATAGCATTGTGGACTCCTACCAAAGAAGTAGCAGCCATTGATGGATCCTTGATACTTGTGCCAGTCTGTTCCATGATCTGCCATGCATATGGCTTCAGCGCTTCCTGGTGAAACAAAGAGTTTGAGGGTGAATCTATACATTTGGACCTGGAAGCAGAGATTCCAGACAGGAGCTGTTGGTACAGTAAACCATCCAATTTAGTTTCAGATTCTTCCTAATTAGGAGCGAGGGATTCTTTAGGGACAAGTGGATTATACCTAGCGGAGGTATAGCGTCCCATCTCTACTCCGCTTGAGCTTTTCCCTGCGGGGTCTCCTTGGTTGGTAACACAGACAATTGTGTTTTATTAGGGCAGTTTGCCGCATAATGACCCCTCCAGTTGCATTGGAAGCAAGTGTTCATGAAGGGTTTGCATATATATCATGCAGCTGAAGAACCAGTGCAATAATTAATGGTATGTTTCCAAGGTCAGGAATGAGCCGCCAGATCATATCTAGGTCGGAAAGGATTTGCAGATCTGTATGACAAATGTATATGTTCTGGCGGATGATAGCATAGCCGCTGTAGTTCATACTCTGAAGTCTCTGGTGTGGGGATAACAGAGGGTTGCTGGGCTATATTAGGGGCGCTGTTCATGGCAGAGAGTCAGCATAAAGTTTTTATGATTTGAATAAGTCCTGCCTCTTCATTCAACATGTGAGACATAGCATTAGATAGTTCCCAATATGGTTTAATGGCTGCCATCATCACAATACCCACATCCTCAGTGGATAAAAGGTTGGCTCTGATTAGTACATGTGCTTCCACCAAGAAACGTTCGCAAAATCTGACAGGGTCTCATCTTGGTGAAATTGTATAGTCAGAAAATTGGCTTTCCATTGGGCCATCTTGGTCGCACCCCCAAACAGCCAAAGAACAATCGCCTTAATTTCTTCATAGGATGCTGAAATGTTTGGGAGGTAGCAAGTAACTTGATTGGCGCTGTCTAGATCAAGAGCAGACTTCAATAGTTTTACTTTCCATCCATCACAAACTCCTTCCATGGCGAATTTGAATCACTTAAAATACCCATGTAGGTTTCTGTTGCAACTAAAAGGAGGTAAGTTCTTGATTTGCACAGCTTCGCCTTGCTTCACACTTCTGCAGCAAGGACCAGGCATATTGGTTCGCCAGCCAGTCGAGCTCAAATCTGGCATGATGAACTCAAAGAAAGTAGAGTCTCGCGGGGTATACATTCCATCACTTGAAGGATATTTGTTAGTGGAGTCATAGCGTTCATCCCCCAAATTGCCACTGACTGCACCGTTCCTCCCAGCTCCAGCATACTCCACCAATTGCTCATTGATCACCTGCTCTGATTTAATCAAATGACATCTACATTGCCCATCCTGCAATTCTCTTTGCAGTGTCACATATTGATTTTTCATCTCCCAATGATATTCCCTCTCCTTGTGCAACTGCAGCTCCACTGCTTGTAGGCGCGAGAGGATACCTCTTAAAGAATGGTGGTGTAACAAATGAGGGCTCATCATTGTTTTCACAGCGTTGAATATCTACACTGACCAATGGCCCCCTGTAGTGAGCACCACTATTAATTCTAGGCGTGTGGGCTCAATTCCGCTGAGTTGGTTTTGCACAGGGTATGAGCCACTGAGCAACCAAATTGGACGATATGAGGATCGCCAACTTATAATAAAACTAAATAAAATATGTTCTGGAGCTATCACCCCCTATTTTGACCTTTATTTAATATAAATTGCAGACTTATCTGCGCTCTTTCTTCCCTTGTAAAAAGACCCCCTCCTTTAATCTTCCATAAGACCCTTTATACCTTGGTTCCCCAGCTGGATGCATCCTCTGCTTGGTAATCTTCTATTTGTCTTCCCTTTTCAAATTACTCTCATTCATATTGAATCTCAGCATAGTTACTCTCATTTTGCCGAATGACCTCATTTCACCTGAATATAATTTGTATTCCCTATTTTGTAAATCTCGAGACTCATCTCAATCCCCCTCTGATCTGCCAATATAGGTAGCATATCATCCAGTCATATCAACTTCCTGACATAGATGATTGCCAAGATTCTACTGAGGTTGAACAGACTACTTCAAGGTGTGGCCAACCTTAGGCCAACAACTATTATGTCTCAAAATCTTAATCCACTAATATCAGTGGACCATAAGGAGGAAAATATAGTTTATTCAAAAGCTGAAATATAAACTGACTAACGAGAGGCCAAGGTTAAAATTGGTTTGCCTCATACTGGAATAGACAGACAGAAAAACGTAAACCTGGTTACCAAGTTTTATACAAGGATCGCTGGATTGCCATTACGCTAGATTCACCACCGCTGGAAGTACTTGACGATATAACATCAGATTCAAGGGATACCTATATTTAAATAAAGGCTTAGTTCTTGATTTAAAATTACATTTATATTTGCAAGATACTGTCCTCATACAAATATACCTGTTTGAGTGCAATGCTACCTGTACCAAACTCTCCCAGTTGCAAGCGTTAATTACAACATTTGGTGCTCACTACAGGGGGCACTCTCTACACCCATATTCTACTAAAAATACAAATATGCCCTTACGCTGTGATAATTTTCCTGATTTTCTAAAGGAAGAAGAAGCATACCCCATCGCTGGCCTTTATTATGCGCTTAACAATTTACAACTCCTGGTCTGGCAATATGGGCAGGTGACAAAGGAACTAAAGTCCTGTGTTGTAGATTCCAACTAAAACATGAATAAGCTGAGATATGTTCCAAGCATAGTGACACCATTTCGCTAGTTAGTGGAGAAACTTTACCAAGAAGTTGAGAGATTCAATTGTACTTGTAAACGTGACCACGATCAGGATCAACCCTTGAGCCCTGACCCTGAAGATAGCATTAACTAGTCATAACTAACCTCCCAACTATTCTATCTTATTCAGGCAAACAGCCAAACTAGCGCTTTGCTAACCTCTACTACAAAAACAGTAACTGCTGCAGAGGCTCTCGTAATTTCTCCTCTGTGCCCATACCTAATATTTGAGACTCAACCCTAGAATCAGGGCTAAGGATTGTTTTCGTGTCAACCCAAATAACTTACCTAAGTTTGATAGAAAAGGGAGCATTCAAACCTTCATGCAGCTGTAAAAATTTACAATGAAGAACTTGAATGATTGGGATAAACTGGCCACGTTAATAAACCTGAAGAATCCCGCCAGTCAAGAGCTGATAATGCCAATGCTTTTTGAAGATGGCATATTTTACAATAACGTTAAACAAGTTTTTGTAAATGAGTTTGGTGGGGCGGAACTGATGATAGAGAAGAATACCACTTTTCTCTCCATCACCTTTACAGGGTGAAGAACTCTTAGCTTCAACTGATCGCTTTTACCATGGGGCCCAGGTATTGTATGGAGCCAAGGCTGTGAGCCACTAAGACGCTTAGATCTCTTTCCGCCATTCCAAAAAACCTCACAAGGAATTATATTGAATTATGATAGTTATCCGACCTGCTAAGATCACTATAACTGAGATATTGAACTATCTTAACCATTGCGCCTAACCCAGCCTATGAACATATCCAGAATCAGGCAGCGCGAATACTGATAGTATTAAATATTTCAGTAGCTTTAAGTAGCCTCTCTACCTTACCCAAGAACCAGGGATCTATTGTTTGACATCAACTGTAAGCACTTGTGGAAAAGCCCCTAGCGGAATAAAATGCGGATAATTTACTTCCACCAAAATTTCAAAAAGCCTATCAACGAAACAGAAAGATAGAAACAACTGCCCTGTTAGCGGAACCCCCAATATGACTTTAGAAAATTATTATATATTACCTCTGTAACCACAGATGACCAGTGGCTTATTCTCTTACCTGAGCAAAGTGGATACTCTTGACACTGCTACACTTACTGGCTCAGAAAGTTATGCTGAGTGTATTTATGTTTATATCTGTGTGAATGACATTACATTTGGAAATTTTAGACAGTGGAGCACCCCTCAAATTTTCTCCTTGATGTTAATTGAGAAACTTGAAATCACTCCTGACGTCGCTAATAGCATAATATATGGAATTGCGGGACATACTACCACTACCTCATTAGAGGTGTATAACTCCTTGTTGCTGCAGTTTAATACCAAAATGTTGTCTGCTCCGGCAATTGGCTTACTGTGTGACAAATTTGAACTACTTATTGGTACCTCATATTTGAGGAAAAATGGGATCAAAGCTGACTTCAAAAACAACTTGTTGGATATAGGGGACAACACTTCCCGCTCTATTATTTAAGAAAGGAATCCTTGGATACCAAACGTGGCCTTGTGGGTGTGGTTACCATGAGCCCTAAAGAACCAATCTATATGAATTGCAGACGCCTGCCAAGACCACTGCATAGCCCTCGCAACAATGTCAATTATGCTGACATCTTTTACAATGATTCCAATGGTTTAGCCTCTAGTTTGCACCATATACATGTCAATGATGTGTATACTGTGCCACCTCCACTTCCAGGGCTAAAAATTTGAATACCCATCACAACCTTAACCTAAACGTCAACTTCTCTTAATGTGAATGTTGAGTCTAGTAAGGGTCCTATACCCATATAATACTATAAAAGCCACTGATGCACTTTAATTTACCATGGCATATTCTAAACCCCAACAGGATTCTGATCCGCGTTGGGTAAAATTGCACTAATGAACCAGGCCACCAAGCTTCCATTGGAACTAATATTATTTTAAAAATATTGGATGGTTTGTATGGTAGAATCCTTCTGCCACTCCGCCAATCCAAAATGGAACCTATTGCCGTTCTGTGCTGTTGTTCTAACCAGGGATAATTATTATGTTTTTTAAAACACATACTCTAACCGGTGCACATTGAAAGGTACCAGTTTATTGCCCATGTTTATGTATTGACTGGCCAACGGCTCCTTGTATTAGGTTTATCTGACCCCCACTCATTCTGTGTGCTCTGAAGTCTGGTAAAATGGGAGGGAATATTGCAATTTAGAACCAACCGTTAAGACTTATTCTATATCTTATATTTTATACTTTTATATTTACTAAGATCCAAGTTTTTTATTTAACTGAGGTAAGCCAACCAGAGGATGGAAATTACCAAACTAAGAACTAAAATTAATACTAACGTACCCAATTGATTCAAACAAAACGCCCAAAATGGATGGATTGAGTGAAACACACCTGACAAATCAACCAACCAGGTGGGCAGCAGAGACCGCTTATCCCTCCATGGTGGAAGTGGAGGGGGGTTGGAGGGCTCATCTTCAGCAGCAGCTTCCTCTTCCCAGAGTAAGGTGCATGTCAAGGCAGATAGCAAGGGCGTCGGGGCATTGGAGGCATGTGGTTCAATATCTTTGATGATTGTTAATTCTGAGTAATTGCCAACAAATAAAAATGGCAGTGATATATTTGGCTAAAGCTTTTTCAGCTTTAATGCGGGAATCTGGTAGTTTAACAATTGTGGCAATATTGGTTTTGGTAATCTTAGCTTTCAGATCCCGTGATATAATTACCACGCTGAATAGCATCAGTGCATTTTTGTGTAATTATTTCACATTAATCTTACTTTTTGGAGTGAGATTTACAGGGATACCAGTTGGTGGAATTCCTCCTGTGAGCACCGCCACTGATTTGGCGGTGGATTTGCAGAAGAGATGGCAATCTGGTGTGGCAGCAGCTTCTATTGCAAGCTGGTGGTTGCTGTAGAATGATTCAGCATTTGGCTGTGGGGCATATCAATGAGGGGAAAATTCTGCATGCCATTTTGCATTACAGAACCAGTCAACTTGAAGCTATGGTTATTCAATGATATTACCTGATTCATCGATTTCATCCAAAAACTCCCATGGGTTCAAGTTGAATTGGATTGGGGAATCAGCGTATAAATTGAGGATTGTTTATTTGTGGAGGCTGCATGGGATCAAACTAGGGTCCAATTCTGTGCTTGATTAAATGAATCATGTGTAGCTCTGGGGCAATGTGGATGCTGATTGGTGGCTGTATGTGCAGCTGCAGCAACAGGCTTTGGGGGAGGGAGAGGTAGGATCATACCTCATGCTGGAACTGTCGTGGGGTGGGCGGCAGATTGGTGGCCGTTGGACAAAAAATCAGCACTATCAAAAGCAGCTAGGGATGGGCACTTGCATTTTGAGTGGTCCAACTTGAAACAGGACAGGCAAAGTGTCCATCCGCCCTCAACTCAGGCCAGAATGGATGGTCAGAGGCAGAGGGGATAGTGGCGCGAGGGAGAATTGGCAAACTTTTTTTTGTTTCAGGGCTGATCATTGCATACGCCCAAGGCCTAGGAGGCATGTGGCCCCATTTGGGACCACAAATTGCAAGAAGGGGTTGGAGCCATAGGCTGCCAAACCTTCCATCAGCTCCTGATGGAGAATCTCAGGAAGAAGGTGGGTGGCCAGACCAGCGAACTGAACCACCAAGGTGGTGCCCGCTAGGAGTTGGGTCTGAGTTGTTGGGAAATGAGTATCCTGGAAGACCAAGGGCACCATTGCTGAAGTGGTGGCACTGGATTTGCAGGTGAAACCAAGATCGAAATACCACTTATAGGGTCAGAAGTCAACAAAGAAGGCAGGATGCATCACCGCCTGAGCCATTTCAATAATGGCTTGATCGTTGTAGGAGAAAGGTTCCCCATATTAACCAAAGGCCAAAACGCATGTTGCTCTGGGGGAGCGCAGAGGGCAACGGGGCACCCCTTGGGTTTGAGAGAGGTGGATGTCAAGATCCTTGGGTGGAATGAATCGTTACAGGGGCTTGGTATTAATGGATAAGCCAGTCTGAGCACGTTTTCTTGACAGATGGAAAATGGCAGGGGGTTTTGCCACTGCCCCACACTGGGGCAGCTGGCTGGATTCTGATGACATCAGGGTGAAACTATGGTGGGTGATTAGGTTTTACTTTTTTTAACTGTATAAATTGCTCGGACGGTTACATCAAGAAGAAAGAGACAGATCCATATTTTATTTTGATGAGAGTTTCCATCCCTTAAGCCTCAAAGCCGGTGTCAATCTATAGATTTAAGTTACTATAGAAACTTCTCCCCACCGCCTGTGATTTATAAGAGTAAATTCTAATGATCTGTTGTCAGATATCTTTCTGGCATTTCTCAACTGAAATGCATATAAAATTAATTTAACAACGAGTCTGATTCCTATTTTCTCATTGACTAGATGACAAGCTGCCAAAACCAGTTCCATTCCTACAAGTCAAATTTAGCTTAATCCTTCCACCAGATCAGTCCTGAACATCCCTGTCAATTGAAACCTTAAAATTGTGCCTTGATCAGACATATGATCTCCAAGATGCTACCAAGATTGAACAGACTACCCCAAGATGTAGCTGACCTTGAGCCAATAAGATTACGTCTCAGAAAGCTTAATCCACTGATATCAACAGAGCTAAGGAGGAAACTCTAGAATATTCAGGCACTGAAATCAAGTGACTAATTAGAGGCCAGAGTATAAATTAGTTGGCCTTGTAATGAAATATATAGATTGAAAAACGTAAACCTGGTTACCAAGCTCTATCCAAAGATGCTGTATTACCATTACACCGGATTCACCACCGCTGGAAGAACATGATGATACTACAACATATTTGAGGGATACTTATATTTAAATTAAAAAAAAATTCTTGATCTGACTTTTGCATTCATATTCATGGTATAATGTCCTCATATAGTTATACCTGTTTGAGTACAATGCTACCTTGTAAGTCCCAGGGAATATCCCCTGGCTGTTGATCAGGACATCTTCCCATTTCTGAGTAAGAAGACACTGAAGAGGATGGCGGTACCTCTCATTACTCAGGGCAATCTCGCTCATGTAGTAGATGAGCGATGGGTAACAGCTCTTCCGCTTCAGACCCCACCTCCAGTACCCACACTCACCTCAGCAGAACTGTTATGGGGAATTAGCAAAATCTGAGCTGAGATTGTTGAATTGAAATTGGCTAGAACGCCCAACGGTTCCAATTCAATCAATATGCTGATTGAACAAAGTACCTTCCTACCATAGTTGTTGGGGATCATCCTTGACGATCAGGCTATAGCATCAGGCGCCATTGACAAGGGTTTGAAGCCCCCTGTTGGAAATTTGGGCATTGTGGCTGATGTGATGCCACTGACCAAACAAATGGTCCAGCAACCAAGCATGGGCAGGTTGGGCGTCCCAAACCTGTTCCCAACCAAATGGACCCACCCCTATGTGGGGTAGCCTTGGGGGATTCCCATCGCTCGTCAGGCCAAATGCCATAATGCCTACCATCAGAAATGTAGCTGAGCCTCAGTTCAGACGTTTGAGGTCAAACTGACAGCGACTTGGCCCACTGCCAAATTTTGTGATGTTGGTTTCCAAGGAACAAAACCGCCCATTCCCAAACAATTTGCTGGTTAGGTCAAAATTGAGTTTCCTGATCCTGGCTTGTCACTACCCCAAAAGACCACTATTTAATCAGTTTCATAGCACTGAGAAAATTGTTGGTCGATTTTCTTTATTTCATTTTAATAAAATTTTGCCAAAAAGCCAAATAATTTTGATTATTTATTCTGACCGCATCCCTGATGGCGTTTCCCTGGTGGCCCGTCAGTTCATATACTGGATGGGCTCTACCAGCACTCTTGGTCACTATGGCCCCCTCTGTCAACAATAGGATTCAGCAAGTCCAATATTTTTGGCTCTATAATCCCATTGTCACTAACTTCTGGCAGCAATACATGGGGATCTTGTGGCCTTCATCCACCAATTGCAAGAGAGAATCCATCTCCTTGCCACCCCAGTTGAAATGGCCCCATTGCAAGAACTCATCGAGACTATCTCAGTGATCCCACCCCCTGCAGCAAGACCCCTGGGTTGGGAGTGGGTTCAGTGTGGTTCGTTGTCAGGATCATACTCACTATTGTGCTGCACCAACAATTCATCATTTCCCAATTCCCAGCTTCATATCAAGTTGTTCATTCAGCAATGCCTCTGGCATTCTGGCTTGCCTTTTGGGTGCTTACACATCCTGACTGGCAGGCCGGTCTAAACTTCTTCTGCCATTTCCATGACATACCTGTACTAAACTCACCCAGTTGAAATTGCAAATTGCAAAAGTCACATAGACATTTTTTATCAAACTATAAATAACCAAGAAGGAGCCCAGGGTAAAGTCAACGCAGCAACTAAACGCCAAGAGAAGGCGAGCAAGGGCTATTTTTATTAACTGATATAAGCTTTAGAAAAATTTAAAGCCCAATCATTGGGCTCTCAAACAGTCCTTAACCACTAAGTACTCGCAGGAAGGGCAATAGTCATACCGCGGGCAGTAAAAAGAGAAAAGATGAGCTGACCCACTGTCAATCAAATGATAATTCCATGGTTAGAAGCAATGGAACCACGGTTGTAAAAATTACTAGTTTGTTCTTATTGGCAAACAACCCTAGTAATCTTTTTACTGCTCAGGTTTGAATTCCTCGTGCACCTCATGTTGCAAAAATATATTATACAATAATAGTATGGAAACTATTATCTGTGGTTAAGTTAGAACTATTATTAGGCCCAACGCTTTGGCTGGTATTTATGATTAAATACCTGATAGTCATACTTTTAGGGATTTGTTCCCTGCAATATTGTCCACCCAATCTTTGTCAAGATCTCCTGATGACAGTTTCTTTTTAGCCCAACACACAGCTGGCAGCGATCCCTTAGTTGTGGTTCCCTTCATCTCTAAATCCCCTCTTGAATCTCTACTCTCTTCTCTGAGAGTCTACCAATTATTGCCTTCTGCAATAATATCCTTGAGGTGGAACTTCACAATGGATGCTGATAGTCTAACTATAACCAAATCTACAAATACAACTTATAATGTTTTTTGTAGTAATAATTGTTTTTTATTATAGTGAATCCTAGGGAATTTATAGGAGATTTGGCTGTCTAACCCTCAGTTGACACCTCTTCACTGAAACGGCAGCCGTTGCCATTGAATCACCCTTCCTTGTCTCAGCAGCGATGGTCTTCCCCATCCTGGCTAGGATTCCATCATTGGACATCCTCGAGACCTCAAACAGAGAGATAGAAACATGTCCCTAACATTTTCCTCTCGATCCAAGTGAACCAACCATAATTGGCTAGCGACCTGCTTAGGTAATGAGACTTTTTATCCATTATAGCAGGTCACTTCACCAACCAATTGATTTGCTAGTTGCAGGCAGCATCACTCTCCTCACAACTCACCATACATTCCCAATCAGTTGGTGATGAAACCTGACTGATCTCAATCAGTACACCTGATATTTAATCACTATCAAATGTCCCTATTTCATTGGTCGCTCTGCCCAATGAGATATTAGGTATTCAATTGGATTGATCCCCAATGGATATAACCAGGCGAATATCCTAAAATCCCCTGAACGTAGTTCCTCCAAAATTCAGGCCAACTGATTTCTGATTCACTTCGCTTTAGGAATTTTCCCCTAGTGCACCAGGTAATCTAGCAGGCTGGGAATATGGGTAAAAATCCCAACAACGGTGCACAGCCAACACACTCCATCACTAATAGCAAAACCACATAAAATAGATAATACAAGTAAAATAGAAGGATTGGTCATCTAATATGAGGAGAATGTCTCTAACTCTCCAGGAAAAACTATTAAAACCCCAGTGCATATGCACCAATACAGTACAAAACTTTTGGTGCTTGATGAAATAACCCCAGGATACCGCCATAAGGAGGTATACTTGAGGCTGACAAAAGGTAACATCAGGTATATTTATATAAAGTTTTTTCTGTAAGGGAGACGACCAAAAAAGCGATTGGTTAGAGAAAAACTAAATTAAGTAAATTTGGGGATTCTAGGATTTATACTTTGTTTGGATTAGAAACATCTCTAACCAATAGAACGAGGCTACCACTGATGAGTAGTTTTTTAGATTGAGCATGCACAAACTTGATCTCCTATTTCAACTGAACCCCACAGTTATTTGTAATAAAATTTTGTAAACAATACAAATCCGCGTTCAGAAGTAAAATATAATGAACCGTCATCATGTACACTATCATGGAAAATCTTCAACCCCAATTTTGTAACGTCTGGTACCCCATCACGCAATTCCTGGAGATTAACTTGGACCTGCTTGGCCTTAACCCAACGTTTATCTACAGTATATCTAAGGTCAGGGAGGGCGGCCAACTTGACTCCTCTGACTTGGCCCATCTCCTCCTTATCCTTGATATCCACTCCCAATATCATGTCATTTAACCATGACAACAGTTAAAATGATTAGCACAAGTCGCCAGTGAGGGAAACTCTATGACTTGGTTTACAATAGTGGAGGACTACCTTGCTATGGCTTGAAAGGATCATAACAACAAGGACTATGGTGTCAGTTATGTCATCAAATAAAAGAACTATACTGAGCATGTGAAACCTACCAGGCTACTTGAAGAATTACTTTACAGCTTGGGCGGGAAGCTGTGATATAAGAGAGTGGAAAGTGGACAAATGAAAAGATTCGTGCAATTCCCCTTTAGGGAAAGGCGTGGGGACTGGAGATGGATTTTCATCTGTTCAAGGCCTTCAAGCACTTTATTGGGAGGCTCATCAAGGACCTCCTTAACGGTGATGGCAAGAGGGTTCTTAGGGTGGAAGCATTTAAATATTGTTGCCAGTGCCTTTAAGGTGCTGGTAAGGAAGGCTTGGGATGTTGTGGAATTAACAGAACTGCCTCCTTTCTGGAGGAAAGAAATTTCTTCTCTGGTTGCATTAGATGCTGGGAAAGCCTATTCAGAAGGTCATGGAGGGCAGGAATGGCAAGTGTTCCAGCAAGGAAAAGAAGGTTGGAGATACTCAAGAAAGGAGAGTCTCTTCATTCTTTGGGACTGGCTAAAGGTGGGAGGTGGTGATGGCATCTGCCTCTCAAAGTTCACATCCTCCAAGCCTGGGATCTTCAGAATGAAGAGCTTTTCATAAAGTTCTTGTCTCAGACCTTTTGTAGATCTGATAAGGCCTGACGGACCTATGAGGAGGAGGGTTAAGGGATGCTGGTCTATATCACATCATAACTTTTTTCTTTCAACTCCATAGCAACATTATGGTCAGTGGCTGACTCTGCACAAGTGGAGTAAGCATAAAGAGGATGATCTTAGTATGTCTGTAAGGTATGTGGAGGGGTGAGATGTCAAAACACATCTTCACTTTGTTTAGTAGTGGAGGCTGTGTGGAGATGTTCTCTTATGGTTGAAGCAAACCAACACTTGGAGTTTTGGTTTTATCTCCAAAAGTGGCAGGTAAGTCTCAAAGATGGATTTAGAGTTGATCACATAAGTATTAGATTATTTGGGAAAATTAGATTTCCCTACATAATAAATTTCACAAGATTAATACTATGTCCTGAATCAGGATAAAGAGAATAGAAAAATAATCTAATAATAAACAGACTTCAAGGCCTTGAATGAAGTATTGTTGCCCCAAGGATTAAACTTTCCTTGGAGCGATTCTTATTTAATATAAATATTTAATATAAAAGATAAGTTGAACCTGCAATTTATTTAGAATATTTTGACCCTTTTATAGGGTCAATTATAATAAAACTTCAATTTACTAATCTAACACAGTTGATATATTAGGATTCCAATAGGATCAACTTATCAAAGATCAGACCTGATATCTGTTATAAACCAGATAGAATGACAATAAATTTTGTGATGTATAATAGAATATTAGGCATCAGGACTATTTGCCTGGGACTTGGCTTAAAGGGCTGTCGTGAGTTCAACCCTAGGATAAGGCTTAACCAATTAATGGTGAAATCTTGACAGAGCCCCCTCAAGCATTGTCTAAGGGGGCGAGTCAACATTGAGGGATGTATTTATAAAAGAACCGGTCTAAGTGTCCAAGGGAAGGTTGAGTGCACCATAGGCAACGTCATTAGTGCATTAGTGTTGAGAATCAGTGGTATAATCACAAGTTCTGATGAATTATTGTCCAGAGGAATTGTTGGTGGAGTATTGAACAGAAAATAAAGAATTTATAAAAAGGGAACTGTTTTAGTATCATAGTATAAATAAGAATAAAAAATTGTGAAAAGAGATTTTGAGTACCAGAGGCATTATCATTGGTACTCATGAAAGGAAAATAAAGACATAAAGATAAAACCTAATTCTAAAAATTAAATAAATAAAGAAACAAAGAAAGCCTGTAAAGCAGATGCTGCCACTGTGGCAACTGTGTCTCTGGTCTTCCAGGGTACCCCACTCCCAACAACTTGAACCCAGATCCCAGCGGACACCACTTTGGTGGTTCAGTTCGCTGGTTTGCCCACCCACCTTCTTCCTGAGGTGCTCCACCAGGAGCTGATGGAAGGTTTGGCAGCCTATGGCTCCAACCATATCTTACAATTTGTAGTCCCAAATGGGGCCACACGCCTTGCTGGGCCTTGGCGTATGCCATGATCAGCCCTGTATCAAACAAAATTTCCTCATTGATTCCCCCTCTTGAAATTATCCCCTCTGCCCCCAACCATCCGCTCTGGGCCCACGTCATGGCGGACAGATGATCTGTCCATCATGTTTTGAGTTGAACCACAAGAAACTCAAGTGCCCATCCCTAGCTGAAACCGATTGTGCTGATTTTTTTGTCTGCCAGCCTCCAATCTGCTGCCCACCCCATGTCAGCTTTGGTATGGGGTACAATCCTACCTCCCCCTTCCCCAAAGCCTGATGCTGCAGCTGCAGCTGCACCTGCAGCCACCAATTAGCCTCCTCCTCACCCAGTGCCATAAACGCTCCATCCAATCATGCACAGGATGGACCCCAGTTTGATCCCATGCATCCTCCAATGAATCAACCAATACTCAACCATACGCCATTTCCCCCTTTCAATTCAACAAGAAGCCATGGGAGATATTGGCTGAAATTGATGAATCAGGTAATCTCATTGAAGAACCATCTCTGCAAATTGAGCAGTTATGTAATGCAGAATGAGACGCCAAATTCCCCCCTCGTTTATATACCCCACAGCCAAATGGCAAATCATTTTACAGCGACCTTTAGATTACAGTTTAAGCAGCTTCCACACCAGATTGTAATACCCTCCGCAAAGCTGCCGCCAAATCAGTGGCGATGCTCACAGGAGGTATTCCATCTCCTATTATCCCTGTAAATTTCACTCTAAAATGTAAGATTAATATGAATCAATTGCACAAAAATGTCAATGACGCTATATAGAACGTGGTAACTGTAGCACAGAAACCTAAAACCAAGATTACCCAAACTAATATTGCCACATTTGTTAAACTACCAGATGCCCACATTAAAGCTGAAAAAGCTTTAGCCAAATATATCATTGCCATTCTTGTAGTTGGTAATTTCTCAGAAATACCAATCATTAGTGATATTGAACCACATGCCGCTGATGCCCCAACACCCTTTCTATCCTCCTTGACATGTACCCTACTCTGTGATGAGGAAGCTGATGCTCAAGATGAGCCCCAAATCCCCCTTCCCTTCTTCCATGAAGGGATAAGCAGTCTCCGCTGACCACCTGGTTGGTTGTTTCATTTGGTGTGTTTCATTTGATCCGCTCATTTGGGCGTTTTTTTGAATCAATTAGTTACGTTAGTTTTAGTTTTATGTTTAGTTTGGTAATTTCCTTCCACTGGTCAGCTTACTTCAGTTAAATAAAAAGTAACAAAGAAAGAAATAAAAATAAAAAAGGGGTAGAGCACCAGTGGCAATGTCGTTGGTGCTCTGCAAAATACAAAAACAACAACAATGATTATATAAAGGTAAAATTGTAAACATCAGAGGCAACGTCATTGACATACACCTGTTAACCAGAGACATAATAATTGGTGCTGGTATTAGGGAACCCCAGATGCAACGTCATTGGGGCTTAGTTCAAAACCATATTGAGATGTTGGTGGCAGAATTTTCATATCCTCATTTTGATATAAAGGATGACCCAAGGAATTCTCCAGGGGTTTCTCAGACCCAGATCTCAGGAGTCACCGCTCAACTTTATTCCTCTCAAAAGTCATGGAATGTGGCGGCATAATTAAAGAGGTGCTGTCTTGATTTTTGGCCATCTTTAATAAATTCTTCAGCATCTTGGTGAATAGTCATAACTTGAATTTGCTTATTCTAAGTAGAAAATCCTCGCTGAATTGAATTAAGTTTAGAATAGATTCACTTAGATGGCAAAAATAAAAATTTTTAATATTGAAGTGGTTGGATTAGCTAGACTTAATATTAAATCATTCGAATTAGACTTTGAGATAAGTGGATTAGCTTTCATAAAAATCCTTATATGGATTCTTGAATTTTGGTTGGAATTAGAAAATAGATTGAATGATTTGGCCCTTGAATTGATTGATAGGCAATAATCATCGCTTAACTCCAAAGTTAGCTCACCCTCTTACATTTCTGTAAGCAATTCGGGATAATTCTATAATTTTAGCTCCAATGTGCGATAGACATTTTCGCTCATTCCCAGCTCAGAGGTGCCACTATAGTGAGCACCACTCATGGAGTTTTGAATTAAACTCCAAAAGTGGCAGGTAAAACTTGAAGCTGGATTTAGAGTTGATCACATAAGTAATAGATTGGTCAAGGAAAGTAGATTCTCCTACATAATAAATTCAACTGGTTGACCCTCATCCTGCGGATGCTCTTCCCCCTACTATCAGCATCAATCCGCTTTTTCAATGATAATCCTGAGGATGAAGATTTTGATCCACCAGATCCCCCCTCCCCTTCTTCCATGGTGGCATAAGCGGCTCACCGCTGTGCCACCTGGTAGGTGTTTCTTTTTTCGTTACTTTTGTGTTTCCTGCTGTTCATTTAGGTCAGTTAGTTCATGTTTTTGGTTGGTTTAGTTTTGAAGCTTCTGTTTCAGTATTTTTCATCCCCTGGTCAGCTTGCATCGGTTAGATAAAATAACTTCACCTGGTTGATTTTCTTTCCTGACTCAGGTAAAAAGAATAAAATGATAGTCTCATAATAAACAAGCATCAGAGGCCCTGAATGACGTATTGTCACTCCAAGGATTATCAGTCATTGAAGTGATTTTTATTAATAAAAAAAGATTTAATATAAAGGAGAAGTTGAACCAATCGTTATTTGGAATATTTTTCCCCTTAAAAAGGGTCAATTGTATATTACTTAAAATAATAATATAACACAGTTGATCAGATTATGATATCTCATAAGATCAACTCACTAATATTAGAACTTATATATGTTAGAAACCTAATAAAACGTTAGTATTTAATATAATAGATATAAAGGGGTCTGCAAAATGAACTGCCTATATTTAATATTTTTAAAATATTTGATGTATTTGGAGCTGTTTATTATAAGTTAACATGGGATGGGATATTTGTTATTACCCAACTTTAAGAATATAAAAATATAATAGAATATTATAGATTATTAGCCGTCAGGCCTATTTTCCCAAGACTTGGCCTAAAGGGCTGTTGTGAGTTTGAACCTAGGATAAGGCTTAACCAATTATGGGTGAAATCCTGACTTCAACCAAGAACAAGTTATTCTTTAGACATCTAGCATGGCCAGAGATCTTAATTGAGTATGTTCCTTGTCTGCAAGAAGACTTGGAGGGTTTTAGGTCTTGGTGTATGATATGAGTAAGTGATTTATGGCTTTTACTTTACAGAAGCCAGCGTTGCTTTCCTTCAAAAGATATACAAGCGATGATCTAAATGAGCATATTCAAGTGACGGTTAGAAATGGCTATAGAAAGCTATAGCAATCCTTTTCCTCATTTAAGTACAACTTGGGGTTCTTTGTGGTCTCATCCTCGATATAAGGAATTGGAGGCATATCTCTGAGCTGGCTGGGTGCCTTTGCTGCCTATGAACACCAAACAGTAATTAATATATCAGTTTTGTGGTGGTGTGAGCCAATCCACCTGTGGTCAAGGATCAGTTATGGCCTTGGCATGCGCAGCCCAGTGTGGCGTGAAACAGTACCTTCAAATTTTACCCCACAAAGTTGCCTGTACTGGGAGCCCTTAGGGGCACACAAAAAATAAAAGAAATATTAATACAGATCCAAGCGTTCGTTAAGTTCACACTCTTCCTATGTAGTTGCCTCTTGCATCCCAATCTATTTAATTTCAGTGATGGGAAAACTGACTAAACATTGGCGTAGCGGTACATCTTTGCTTTGGCAACTATTTGACCCTTCTTTATCTTGACAGGCAACTAAACAAAGTTCCTAAGGAGGACTTGGCCTTCTACTTAATATGTAAATCATACAATCCAGGCATCACTCTAGGTTCCTGGTCTCTAACTCCTTTGAAACAAAAGGTTGCAAGCATCATCTGTTCTAGTATATTGATATTGATGTTAACCAGAATAACCTTATGTTCTCCAGAAAGTAGGTCCATCTCTTCCCTGGCGTTCAAAGGAAAACATACTCCTCTTCTGCTGTTGGTTGTGGTTGCTTTGATCCCTTTGTCTTCAGGGTATAACTGTGTATGTAAATAGAATTCTCAGTTTTGGACAAGCATACTTGCTTCTTCCGCTCCTTCTTCTCTCTGTCTTGAAATACTAGTGTTATCTGGTAGTTGAGAAGACTGATTAAACTATGGTTGAAGTCGATGACTCCTCTAAACTCAACTAGGAACAACATTATTATGAGGAAATTGCATCAGTTATTGTCAAGTACTACAACCAAGGCAGAAAAACAAAATCATCTAAATCGCAAGGATAGTGCATAATAAGCTCCTAGTACTTTAGTTGACTCAGGCTCGTCAGTTCTGAACTTGGTCTGATAATCAATGTATTATGAAAACTTAAATCTCTTTGTGAGTTTGAAAGACTTAATGTTAACTGGAGCGTTAGTATCCATTACTGGTATTACTTTATTTTGTGTATGGTAACTTCCAATTTTATTAATTCTCTTGCTGATAGTCTTGCCTGCTTAACTATTGTAGTGAATGTCTGACTAAATATTCTCAACTCTTAAGGAATACAGTTCTTTCAATTCTAATTTGACTAGTGATATTTTAACTGTATTCTTTTTAAGCGTGACATCCACTATATTCTTGTCATTCAATATACTTTCAACAATCTGATTGGGCTTGTAAGCTTGATCCAAATAACATTGCTCTATGGGCATAAACTTTGCTTGGTTAGGTCTGAGGCAAGAAGGATCAATCACTTTGCTTGGGGCCCCAATTATATAATATCCTGACACAACCCATAAACCAGATTCATCTTCATCATTCTTTATAATGTGGTGTTCAATCCAAGTAACACATCGACCTCCTCTTTAGGTTGCTCCTTCTTATCTTCCTTTATCTTAGGATAACTTTCTCAGAAGTTCCTTTATTGCTGACAGTTGTTACCTTTGAACTTGGCAGAATTTACTTAACTCTGTTAAACTTTTCAATAAGAATTCTCCTTGTTATTCATCACAACTATGAGCAATGTAAACAGCCTTTCAGTCAGGCGGCGTTGCTGATGGTTTTGATCTCTTGGCCCCATCTTATAAGCAGCATAAACGTCAATCAAGGCCACCATAATGGCCTCTAGATATATGGTGGATTTCACAGCCAAAGTCATATGCATCAAGAGTTGCAGGTGTGATTGCGTGAATAAAGCAATATTGTCTTTGCAATAACTAGATCCTTGGATCTAGTTGTCCACAGCTGTTAGGCTTGAGATAATACCAGTTTATTTAGTACACAATTGACTAAGACTTCCCCATTCTCATAATGAAGCTCTTGCTCATATTTTGAACACTCTATGCACTTCTGAACTCGGCAATAAAAATTTCCTTAACTTTGGCCCAAGTGTGATGGGTATAAGTGTGGCTCCAAGAACCTACTGTGCTTCTCTGCTCAAAAATCCCAAAATGGCGAGATTTCTGCTTGTTGCTTTCTCTATTCATGCAGTTTTTATATAGCTGAAGAAATTAAGATTTTGTCGCTTAATAGGAGTATACTTAGTCTTTAAGTATGGAATGGAAATTGGTATCCATTTCATTTTCAATCTGACTAGCAGGCTGTAAACCATAGCTGGTGTGTTAGTACTGGAAGTGCTTTTTCCCAAAGCAGGTAACATTCTGAAAGGTGGTAGATATCTCGCTTACATAGTGTTCACATTATGTGTAATTAATCCAACCAATCGTCATAAGCTTCAGCTTGGTAAAAATTGAGTTTAGACTTTTAATGGGTTCATTGTTCTATTTATCTAGTAAATTTATTTTTGCTTTCAATTGTGTCATGTCTATATCTCTAGTTTTTTTATGATAGTGATGATCTGACTTTTCTTAGCTCAAGTGTCAAATGATTAACTCAATGCTTCAAATCAATGAGCATCTTGAACATGTCTTCAGATTATATATTATGGAAGTTCCTTTTCATTACAACAAATCTATGGTATCATCATAAACCTTGTACATAAAATGATGCTGCCCCCTGTAGTGAGCACCAGTCATTGCAAAAGTGGACCTTTTACTCAAGTGATGCTGATGAAAAGGGTTGAGCCACTTGTATTAAGATATCTATCTACTCACAAGGTGCATTATCAGGCAATTTGGAGAGTCTTTTTTTGCGTAATTGAGACATTTTGACATGGTTTAAGTGTGTCCAACTATGTTTAAGCCTTAGGAAAATACTTAATGGTGGCTGTTACTAAGCACACCAGAGCTCCTCTCAACTATTATGATGACAAGATGCTAAGTATGAACCTTTGAAAAAAATCTTATATACTTGCCGTTATTAGCTATAAACAAAACTGACAAAAAACAAATTCTGTAAAAGGAAGTTCTTTTATTGTAACGCGTCGCCTCCCTCAAGGGAAGAACCCCAGGACTAACAGGACAAGTTACAGTTGCTAATTCGCTCATCCTCCCAATACTGTGGTACCAGGCCCATCGATAGCCTTCTCACCTACCTTTATAACCTCAATTCGCGCGCTTATCCAGGGCTGGCTGTGGCCTGGCTCTCACCCTCCTATACGGATGGAAACACTATTTGGCCCACGCTCAAGAGGAGGCATGGGACTAATAGATTTTGAAAGCCATGCCAATCACATCCTAGGTACCTGGATAAAGGAAATCCTTGCTCCAGACCTCCCGCAACAACATTAGTCCAGAGCAGCAAGGACTAACTTTGCACAGGCGCTCAAATTAACCAACCCACATAGTCCACCCAGACTACTTTCATACCTTGCCAAGCACCCTACTGCAACGGGTCTGCATGGAACCTCCCCTCATTTCAAACATATTCTCCAAACTATCCGCCGTATGGGATGGACCATAGAGAACATGGGTACTATACAGGGAAGGGGATGACCCAGCCCCCAATTCAAATTAAGAAACCCAGAAAACCACCCCCAGAGGGATATGCTCGCAACAACCCCAAGCATAGCTAGGATATAATACCTAGATATGCTGGACATTCCCTATGATTTAACCACACAGAAAGCAATGTGGAAAATGACACACCACCCACTCCTACAACCAAGGATAAGAGCAAACGCCTGGCGCTGTTTGAGAAGGACCTATAGGATGGCGGACCGCTCCAACTCCCTCCACAAAAAATGTGCAGTATGTGGAGGGGAGGGATCCCTACATCACCGCCTAGAAACATGCCCCCCAACCAAAGCTATATGGCAGGAAGTCGCACACCTGCTCAAGATTCAAAATGAACAGGAATTCTCAATATCAAAGAGTATCTTCGCGCTCCAGATTGAGTCACCAATCCCAGCTACCCTCCGCTCCCTAATAATACCCATTGCAATGTGGACAATACACACAATTGCATTAGATGCGTTCAAGGGCACAGTCCCAACCATTCATGGGATTATTAACAGATTCCATGTCCACTTACTAGAGCACTTCCAAGCCTGGCTCTATGGATATATGAGACCAAGACAAAAAGCGCTCATAGAATCATGGTTCTCACTCTGGTTCCTCCACACAGACCCTTTCCTTCACACCTGCTCTATAGCAGGGGAAACCCCCTCAGAGTAGTGCACCAACCCCCCATACCTGGCAGTCCCGCTGGCAACAGGGGTAACTTGAGTACCCTGGGATGCCCAATTTTTATATTTCTTAGTTATTCTCTTAGTTTCACATATATTCGGTAATGTCTGTCCCCTGGTCGGCTTACCTCAGTTAAATAAAAAAGTTATTTTATTGTAAGAATTTAAAAAGTCTATATAGTGATAAGGGACCAGAGGTTCATCAAGTAGGACTCAATTTTTTAAAAGTTTCTTCTCATAAAGAGATTTTGAATTACAACTTTTTTCAGGGTGAGCGACTTCAAATTCCCTAATTCTCAGAAATCCTCTTTAGTCTTTCATAAATTATACTGTGGAGCTCAGGTCTGTTTTAGAATTCGTGGCTGCTATTCAGGCTCAACTGTAGCTATTTTTGTTGTGACTCTTGTGGCACTTACAGCTTCAAGTGTATCTTGTTCATCTCAATCATTTAAGGCTTTATATTGAATTGTTTCAAATTTTGGTAATATTATCATTGCTCCACTTTGTAAAAGCAGGGGAAACTCACTTTAAATGGGATTTCAGTAATTTTTCCATTATTAAAAATTAAACATACAGCATAAAAGGGTGTTTCTTTGATGCATCCTCTGAGACGTCACATGCATAATTTTTTGCACTAAATTATTACTTGTATGTCCTCTGAATTTATAATGACTGGCTGTCAAATTATTGCGGAGGTCTGAAATATACAAGAGCCTCAATAGTCAAGTTTATAGACCCATCAAAGCCTATA
The DNA here is from genome assembly GCA_022478985.1 of Massospora cicadina. Taxonomy (NCBI): domain Eukaryota; kingdom Fungi; phylum Entomophthoromycota; class Entomophthoromycetes; order Entomophthorales; family Entomophthoraceae; genus Massospora; species Massospora cicadina. The sequence continues at coordinate 11,530 of JAKSZP010016213.1, read as the reverse complement.
AAAAGGGCAATGATTCTTTGTAAAAAGTTATGATTGCTGGCCAAGTTATCTGAGGCTCAATTGTTATTCTGGCCCGCTACAATGTTTTTAATGAAATTATTATATATGAATTGTGGTTATCTGAAGGACGTATTCCATATTATGAGCAATCAAACATATATCTGAGCCTTTCTCAACAGTCTTATTCCAGAAAGCAAATGTAACCATGAATATAGACACCTCAATATGGCGCCAACGACTGAACCATTATTTAATACATACACAATATCCAATAATCATTTACCAAGTACAAGGACTTTGCACTGGACCAGGAAGTGGAGATTTAACAAGGAAATAACCAACATCCTATCTATAGGAAATTATCATGAGATGAAGCTATTCCTATAAGGAGCTCAGGAAAAAGGGACATGAAGAGGTCTGAATTTATTATGCTCCTGACAATGCGTTCCTGATGAACATAAAATCCATAATAGCTTCTATTCCAGAAATTCTAAGTCACGTTTCTTGAATTTTACTAAAAGTATAAAAAAATCTTTTACCTTTTACTATAACAGACTAGTATATCTAAGAATTTTAGATTCTTCCTTGTATTTAACTTTATTTGCATAAGTGAAAATCTCCAGTATCCAGTCTGGGATCAGTTTAGATCTTTATCACCAGTAGCCAGTCTTAGGATCTGCATTGAAGAGTTAACCATAAGAGGACACCATGTAAATATTGAGCTTTGCAAGAAGTTAATATATTCTCCATTATGTTTTATCTAGAAAGCCAATTTATGAAGTTATCACCAAAGATGATGACAGAATGACATCTAAAGAGTCCTCTAGTGGAGCAACTTGTAGTTCTATCTAAAGAAACTTTCTAAAACTTAAAGTGGGCAAAGAATGGCTCACAAAGGATATTTTTAAAACTCTCTACAACGTTTAATCTAATTTTAGTGTCTAATCTGTGTTATTTAAACCATAAATAGGAAACTTGGCCATATCCATTACCAGAGCTTTGAGAGCATGTGATCAGAAGGTAAATTTGATTCGCAGAGATTGCCAAATTTAATAAATCAGCACCCAGGCAATAAAGAAGGTATCATGAGAAGTATTTCTCATTGCAGGCAATAAGTCTACATACTAAAATAACACAAAAATTTAGAGAGCTTTACTCTACTTTTAGTACTGATGAAGAACTAGTTGAATATATAGAGGCTTTTTAAGTGGCAGTACTTCTAGAGTTTTTCAAAGAAACATTTAAAATTTAATCCTCACCCTGTAGATGTGATTAAACCATCTCTATTTGCATTGGAGAAAGTGTTCATGGGTTTACAGAGTTAGCAGTATCCACTTAGATCACCTTCCACCTTGGATATTCTAGGGTAGGTTGCCTGCCTCAGTATTGCAAAAGGCTAAATTGGTCTTTGGCATATAGCTTTATTATCTTGATCCTATTTTTTCTGTGGCAAGAAGGGTTCTGGTTCTTTTTCTCAGAAAATAGTTATAATGAGTTCCAAAAAGACTTGGTATACAGAGCTCAAATAAAGAATGGCTAGATGGTGCACATACTATTCTTTGAACTGAAACATTTGAAGAAAATTACTTTTAATGTCCATCCAGAATGCGTCAGATATGGAAAATACCAATGCTGACATAGATGCGGAGAATGCAAGCCTTAAAGGGGTTGATCTTACCTCAGAAGCTTAAATCATTTCTGAAGGTAACTTTGCACACCAAAATGAGTTTAGTTTGATCCTAATAGAACATCAGGAGTCAGGATTAGGTAAAGCAAATTCTCAATTGAATCTGAAGGCCCATTTATTGTAAATAGCATTTCTAAGACAATAATTGCAAGTCAGGATGGATGAAGCCAATTGTGATACGCTTTAGTAGGAATGTAAAGGATAAGAAGAAAAAGCTCAGCATCTGCCAGGTATAATTAGAGAGCAATTTATTGACTGTGCCAATGAACCCATCATTGACAGCTCTACACCCTTAATGAATGTTAAAGAAGGTAGATATAGCCATCAAGTTGTTTCATTAAATTTTTTTTTCAAATAATGGTAAAAGTTTTGACGCATAAGTGAGTCATAAAGTTGGACAAAATATACAAAATAAACTATTAAACTACATGCTGATTAGCAATGGAGGCAGCTGAGAATTACTAGAATAATATGGAAGATTGTGGTTCACCAAGCCCAAGAGGGATTGACTGATATTATTCCTATTATATATTTCCAGAAAGGATATGAAACATCAAGATGTAACCTAAAACTTTAGGTGCTATAGTTGAGTATCCCAATAGTTGTTCTTATTATAAATTATTGGAGTGCTGACCATCTCAGCAGAGTATCCCGATAATTTCATCATAGGGCTGTTAGGATCAAAGAACTCTAAAGCTACATAATTTTTTTTCTAAACTTCATTGAAAATATATTTATACATAATACATATAGATGCTGAGAAACGCAGAGGCAAGTAGATTTTTTTCAAGACAAGTAAAAAACTGATGGCTTAAATTTCATTGACAATTATTAAAAAGACTGCCATTTTTGATTATACAACGCATCAATCCAAAGGTAATACATGTGACACAGGATTACACAATAGACTATAAAGTCCAAGTGATTCTGATCTAGTGCTAAACCATGCATTAGTTAGTATTAATTCAGATTTAGTTTCAAATTGAAATGCATTTGGCTCTCTGAATAACATGATAAATTAACATCTAATTAGAAAAACATTATACTATACATCTGGACTTCAAATAAATTTTTAAATATACACAAGCAACCTAACAGCGCATGAACAAAAAAAACTTATTGCCCCAAACAAGACCTATGACCCTCCATGGTATCATTTTATTAATTAATTAAGGAGATATCGCTTCCTCATACTCCCAAGTCACTATTTTTATTTTTATAACTAGCTTATAAAATTTTTTTGTATATGTGATGCCTATATAACTACTCTTTATCTTGTTAAAATAAAAGCTTACCTTTTACATTACTCTTGATTTTTTGTATATTAAGTTTTAATTATTTGGTGTAACCAGTTTGATTCCGCCAAGCTGGTTAGCAAAGGATATTAGCCTCTGAGCAATGGAACTGGATGATATGCAGATCGCAACTCTTAATAAATACTGAATGATATAATATATGGAGTAATTGCATAATTGACAATTTTTATTATGATATAATAAATGAAGAATTTATCTGTGGACTACTAAAAACCTCCTTTTCTCATTCTTCTGCTCACTCTTATCTCAGTATTTCAAGTCAAATTCATCCTCTGCTTAGTAATCTCCTATTTGTTCCCTTTTAGGATTTTTTTTGTCTATCTCAAGGTTTCAGTGGAAATCCTTCAATTTGCCAAAATATTGATACTTCATTTTGATTCACTTCATATCAATATAACTTTCTGAACAAATTAAAGGCTCACCTCAACTTTTTTTAATATGTAAGAATGTATAGCTTATTGTCCAGTCATATTAACTTATTGACATTACCCCCCTTTAACTGGATGATATGCTCCTATTGCTTATATGCTCAAAGGAACTTTGCATGAACTCGGTTGATATCCAACCACCTGCAGGTTCCTTAATGGTGTAGGCATCAATACTAGTCTTCTCAAAAATTTCAAATGGTCCAATACAAATGTTAGCTAGCTTGTTCTTCTGTCCAAATCCATGTTGGTCATGGAACAAGACACGATCTCTGACAGAGAACTGTGGGAGTCCACTTTATCTACTCTGGTCAGCTGCTTAATCACAAATCTTCTTGGACAAACTGGTAGAGTATGTTTCCATTTGTAGTTTGATCATCATCTCTGTTAATTTGGGAAATAATGCTGCAGATCCACGCCGCCAGTATCCTCCACACAGGAGTAAAGCAGAGCATGTAAAGCCAGATGTTGGCCATATAGCAGTTGAAAGGGACTCTTGCCAGTGGCCAAATGGTAGCTGATATTACATGCAAAGACAAATGTGGGTAAAAGGTACTCCATTCAGAGGGTCAATCTTTCACAAGCTTGCAGAGTATGTTTACCAATGATTGTTGACCCGTTCCACCATTCCATTGGATTCTGGATGGTAAGGTGTAGTCAAGACCTTGCGGATTGCCATCAGTTCATTTAACTTAGGCAGGATATGAAAAGTGAATTTGGTTCTGTTGTCTGTTAAGATGAACTGCGGACAGTCATGTCACTTTATGACACTTTCCATAATAAACTTGGTGGTAGTGACCACCTTTAAATGATTAATCGTTTTGGATTCCACCCATCTCATCAGATGATCAATTGCTACTATTATGTACTTGGATTGGTTCACGCCAGTTGGCATAAGCCCATTACATTAAGGTAAATGGTATGCCAGGCGAACTGGGGCTTAACCATCTGGTATGTGGTCTTCTTATGGAACGGTTTCTCCTCTTGGCACTGATGACAACAGCTTATCATATCCAGAACATCATAATGCAAGCTCTCCCAATAGTAGTGAGGTTGCAAAAACTTCAACGTTTTCTGCACCCACCATGCCCTACCGCATAATGTGCATCCATAATAATTGCTATTCTATCAGAGGGTTTAGGGAAGCTCAGCATCAATTCCAAACTGTTTATATAGTTCCCCATCGTGTAAGAAGGTGTTTTGTTTAAGACCATCCAACATTCTGATCACTTGCGGCAACTCATCCTGGTATTTTCCCACCACAATCTTCTCATATATAATGTTAGCCAAATCTGCCATAATAGCGACAGTGGTAGCCATGAAGACAATCCGCATTTTAATGTTTTGCTCCTGGCTGGTGTACAATCTTAAAATAATATGCTTGGAGCTTCAGCGCCCATCACGTGAGCCATTTTTCAGGTTCACGGAGATTTTGCAGCCAGTGCAAGGATGCATGATCCGTTACCACTTGGAATTTCACCCTGTGGCGGTATACTCAAAACTGTTTATATGCATATATCACCGCTAATAACTCCCACTCAGTCAAAATGTAATTTTGTTAATGATAGTTTAGCTGAGACTAAAAATTTGACAGGATGCTATACGCCGTCATCATCCTTCTGAGATAATAAGCCCCTATGGTGAAAAGAAATGCATCCATTTGTACTATGAATTGTTTTTCAAGGTTGGGGTATTGAAAAATGGGTGCGCTTGCCAATGTAGTTCTAAAGGCATCAAAAGCGTTTTGGCATCGTTCTGTCCACTCAAAAAGTGTAATTTTTCTTCAACAACTCAAAGAGCGGTGCCCCAATACAACTAAGTTAGGAATGAACTGCCATTAATAACTGCCCATCCCCAAAAAACTTGAATATCTTGTTTATTACCTGGCCAGGTCATTAGCTTATAGTTTCCACCTTTGCCAGCTGCAGTTTAGCCCTTTTTGAGTCCACCACAAACCCAAGGTATCCAGTTGCTCTTTGAAAAAGATATACTTCTGAGGCTTGATCTTAATATTAGAGTTAGCGAGTCAGCGGAACACTTGTTCCAGGTGGTCAAGATGCTCTGTGAACATACATGAGAACATGTTGATATCATCGAGGTAAACTAAAATCAGGACAGTTTCAAATCACTTATGACTATATCCATAGCACCCTGGAACGTAGCTGGGGCGTTGCACAAACCCTGGGGGATACATCTAAGCTGGAATAACCCCTTCTAAGTGATTATAGCGCATTTCTCACGTTCCGCTGCTGACAATTCAATCTGACAGTACACTAATATCAAATTCATGGCAGAAAAATAATTAGCCCCTTAAAGTCAATCTAATTTGTTATCAATCCACAGAAGGGGTTAGGAATGTTTCTTTAACACTATTGAGCTTTCAATAGTCAGTGGCCACCCTGTTTGTGCCATCTTTTTCTTAACAATAAGCACTGGTGATGCCCATGGACACTTAGATGAATCTAACATCCCTTGTTCGATCAATTTTCCTATCTCATCAGAGACAACCTCTTACGCCACCTTTGAGCGCCAAATAGGCCATGAACAAATGGGGGGGGTGATCTCCCATGTCACCCAATGCACCACCCCTCAGGAGCACCCCAAATCATACTCAGAAGCAAAAATATCACAGTATTTTTCAAATAAAGTTATCACCTTATTTTTCTGTTCCTCTGACAAGCCAGTTAAAACTTCCCGCAGAACCACTGCCATTACGCTGAATGGTGGATTTGCTGGTAGGCTGAGGTCTTCCCACATTATGAAGTCATGAATACGGTGAACCTTATCAATAGGGGCCAAATGTAGGTAAGCCATTAATTGTTGCCTTTTAATCATCATTAATTCCTTCTGTTGGTTCGCTAGCAATACCTTCACTTCCCCATTTCATGGCAACAAAAGCCCCAGAGCCCCTTGAGGTTCAAGCCGCGATTTCTGGTAGGGCCCCACAATTTCCCCATATAGCCCTTCAAGGATGGCAAATTTGAGCTTGGTCCCTATTATGCCCTGATCCCCAGATGGCATGTTCAAAGTGCTCGTAACTCATAGTGGGATACCTTTGTACTTGTAGATCTGGTTGGGAAGTGCTCTGGTCCTCCACTTCATTCTCCAATATTGGACAGGAATACCCCATCACTATATGCCAAATTGATCTGGCTGGAGTGGAACGGGTCCTTTGGGATTCTGCTAGAGGTAAAGTAAATGGGGATCTGTTGTCCCAAAATACTAATGGTTTTTCCGCCATATTAACCATGGCTACAAATTGCCTCATGAATGCAGCACCAACCAGCATATAATTATTATTTGGCAGAATTACCGCTGGAGTGGAATTCCTAACTGAGCCAAATCTCAGAGGTAACGTGCTATAAGCTCCTTCAGACACAGTGCTCTGTGCCCCTGTGGTCTCATACACTACTCTATGATCCACATCAGGTTACAGCGGAAGCTTAACATGAGCTTGGTAAAAAAAATTATATTAACTAGGGCATCATTATCTATAATAGCTCAGATTTTTGTGTTTTGAATAAAATATCACAGTAGGTATACTCCAAATAATAAGAAACATTGGTGTTTTGAAAAAACTGAGAGATTTTCACTGATGCACAGGTTCGCTTAACTACTGACTCTATAAATAAAAACAAACTTGCTAATTGTATGAAGACAATTAGCTTAGTTGAGCTCAAATAAATGGGTAGATTTGGCCCTACTCTGGCAGATAATAATATAAGTGACTTTGGTCTCACTCTGGCAAGATGTAATAATTTAAGTGACTTTGGCCTCACTATGGCATTAACACTTAGACAAGGACTCTTTTCAAAAGAAGCAGATAAACTACAAAATATAATTAAAATAAGATATAGGTCTAAGGTGTTTATTAATATTAAAACGAGGGAATATTTATATGCAGAAGTATAGGAGGACATGTGTAAGGGGTAAATTGTGGTAACCAAAATGGTCTCAGCACGCCTAGCATACAAAAAAGAGATATTGGTTCAATTTCAGGAAATATTCCAGATGATATTCATGAGGAATAGCATATTTAAATCACCTTTTGTATCATCCCATATGTCAGCTACCAAACCCGATGATTTCCCATGAGTAATTGCCCATTTTAATGTGGACAATCCACACCATTGCCTTGGATGCGTTCAAAGGCACAGTCCCTACCATCCATGAGGTTATCAATAGGTTCCACGTCCACTTACTGTAGCACTTCCAAGCCTGGCTCTATAGGTATATGAAGCCAAGGCAGCAGAGACTCATAAAGTCATGGTTCCCACTCTGGTTCCTCCACATGGACCCCTTCCTCCACACCTGCTCCATAGCGGGGGCAACCCCCTTGGAGTAGCATACCATCCCCCCATACCTGGCGGTTCCAGCTGGTAACAGGGGTAACCTGTGCACCCTGGGGTGCCCAATCCTCTCTAATCATAGCTATTCTTAACTCCCTAGCCATTTCTACACATTCATTGGTACTGCCCATCCCATGGTTGGCTTGCCTTGGTAAAATAAAAATAATTGCCCATTTCAAGCCAATTTACTCATCTCAAAATTGTCAGCAACAATCCCTGACAAAATTGTAACCATAATTATCATTGGATATATCATATGAGAATTATGATTAACTGTTTGGTCAATTATTATCACCAACTAGATGACATAATTAAATTGTCATCCAAAGCTTAATCAATAAGCTAAATTAAAATATGTGAACCATTAATTTAAATAAATTGAAGCTTAATTAGTCCCAAGCAGAATAGTGTGGTCATGTAAAATTCCCACACATCCCCCCGCTTGACCAGATTATCAGCTAAAAATGTCCTCTTCTAATACTTCACACTGCAAGCAAATCCTGGCCAATCTTTCTGAAATGGACTCCTCCCTTTTTCAAGAGATGTCACAAACCACCCAAAGTGGTATCCTTTCCCTTCCTGCCAGGTCTAACGCCCTGAGTCAACTTTTTTCAGTTATCTATTCATCTGCTCTCCCCGCAACAGTACCTATTTTTGAAGAAGCAATATAGGGCTGGCCGTTTCCTCAAAAAAATTCTCAGCCTTTAATTTCAATTTCCCCTTCTATCAAGCTTGATTTTGAATAATTATTGGACTCAGCTCCATCAGTTCAAAACCAGGGGTTGTTCTCAAGCCCAATGAAGTAATTTCCCTTGATTTAGATCAAACATTTCTAATCAAATCAGATATTACCCTGATTTCCTTTTTCAGATCGGCCAATTTTATCAACCAACAATCTTGTCTACTTAAATTGGCAATTGATAATGATGAGCATGTTGAGCTTCCATATCAGGAACTTAGGGGGAAATTGACTGAAGCCCTTAGCATTTCTTTTGCTTCTTGTGAACTTGATAATTTGCTCAACCAAAATACTGCAACTTATGCACTTCAGTTCGCAGGGCAAGTACTTCACATATGGGCCACCTCACTCCCTGCATCGCCAAATTTCTACCATTCCTTTCCTTTTCACTTCCAGGAGGCCTGCAGCCACCACCTTTAAGATGCTGTTTATTGCCTACATGATTACTTTGTGGTGGGGACTATCCAGAGATTTCTCCCATTAATGGCGATAATTGTGGGCATGGTTTGACAGCCACCTGCACATCTTCCTTGTTTATTATTCTCTCATATGGCAAGTGTTCTTGACAAAGCTTATTGTCAAGCACTTCGTACACAGCTTCCAGAACCTGTGCCATATAGAGATTATATGGACTTATTTGTGGATTGCATCTCTTGCATTGCTGTTTTCCCCCACAATCCGTGTTTCTTGCCTTGCTAATTTAGAAATTCCATTTACTCTTCCAATTGTTGCATATTCTCAAAATTCCCCTCAGGTCCAAAAAACTTGGTTTTGCATTGCTCTAACCCTTGCTAGCATCCAACCACAGATCAGCTTTGGCAGCCTCATTCATAATATCATTATTCAACTTCCCTCCCCCCAGAGGCGTTGAATGAGAGCTCACAATTTGCAACCTAAGGCTTAAAAAATAAAAAAATAAAAATATTTTAATTAATATCTTTTTCTTTTTTTCCTTTTTTTTATAAAAATATAATAAAACTTTCTTTTTTTAGTTTTAGATGGTCCCAACCTGAGGGGGGATTCATCAATGTTATAATAAAACTTTCTTTAACATATATATTTATTAACCTTTACTTAATTATTTTTTTAACATATATATTTATTAACCTTATTTTAAATTGATATTTTTTTCTTTTTTCTTTGGTATAATATATTATTATTATTATTTATTTCCATTTTTAAGAAATTTGCTGTGTACCCTATTAATCACATGACCGTCAGACACATTTTTGATTGTGTAGGCATCCTTTGCCATTTTGGTATTAACCTCAAATGGTCCCAACCATAATGCATCTAGCTTATTTTGGTGACTGAACCCATGTGTATCACAATAGGCTACTCATTCTCCAACAGCAAATTCCCTAAGGTTGGATCAACTCTTATCATCAGATTTTTTGGCCTGAACCCTCTTTTGATTGTAGTATCATGGGCTTGAAATTGGAGATCCACTAATATATTCATGACTGATATAGGTATTTATCTGCACTCATCCCCTGAGTTGGATACACTGGTGAATAGAGAATTGGTGGCAAGGCTGCCCTACAACATATAATAATTCAAACAGCATTTTTCCCATAGCCAAATGAAAACTGATGTTGTACTGTTACTTCTTGGCATTGGGTCTCAATTCCGCCAAGTTGGTTTTGCACAGGGTATGAGCCACTGAGCAACCAAATCGGACAATATGAAGATTTCCAACTATATATTAAACTTTTTTAGTACTAGATGGTCCCAACCCAAGGGGGGATTCATCGATGTTTATTGAATTACGCCTGGGCTCCTAAGAGCCTGAGGTGAGGGAAGGGGAGGGAGGAGGCATCGAGAAAGGAAGGGGGGTTTGCACGCCAGAGCCATGCTGCAGTGACAACTGAGCGGGGGAGGGTTGGCGACATAGTGCAGACCTTCAGGGCCATCTCAAAGTGTACCTGAAAGTGGGTGATCATGTGTGGAAGGGTCCACACCTGCTGGTCAAAGGCAGCATGAAGGAAGGAGTTATGGATGGTCCAGATGGCTGTGGCATAAGCAAGGATACAGAGGGGTCAGTGGCAACCAGGCAATGTCTGCTTGAACATGAGGTCTTGCACAGGGTGTCCAGACCAGGGCTGAGCATGGAGGAGCGCGCGGGCCTTTGGCCAAAATGCGGTGACACCTGGACAGGTGAAAAAATGATGGAGGTGGGAGTCAATAGGCTCCACACGGTGGGGGCAGCTTTGGTGATGGAAGGTAGGGCCAGTCCAGTCCCCTGTCCTGTATGAACAGTGGAGCGCCCTCCATAAGGTGTTGGACACCTTTGCTGACAGGATGGGGTGATAGATGTCCTTCCACAATTCCTTAAGGTCAAATCTCACGGAGGGAGGGAGGAGCTCAAGGAGTCTTGGGCGGATGGGAGGACGATCTTGGGGGTTGAGGCGAGTTGTGACAACTTGTCCATTGTGCACAATTGCATGGCACGGGGGCTGAGGCCAGGGCCTTCCTATGTATGGGAAGGCATGGTGGATCCGCGCGCCTACTCGTTTCAGGGCAAGGAGAGCCTGGTTCCAGTAGGGGGATGAGGATGGTTTCAGGCGATGGCCTGGGTGGTTTGTGAGCCACTCCCCTAATGAGGTCAGAGATGCTCTAGGAAGACCCAGAGCTGCTGACACTGACTGGCGGAGGGGGGGGCCCATTGGGGCATTGGGGTCGCGTCCCAGCAGACAATCGGCCATAGGAACTTCAGGAAGATTGTGGTGGCATGGGATCGCGTGTCCAGAAGCCCTAGGCCCCTTCATTGCAGGGTCGGGAAATGGTTGAGAGGGCCATTGGTGGATGGTTTGAGCCCCAGATCCAACAGCGGAGGAGTACATTGAGCCGCGTATAAAAGGCATCTGTGAATGGGCAGACGTGCGCTAGGAACCAGACTTTGGAGAGGAGGAACACATTGGCCATCAGAGCTCAACCCTGGGGGTGATGTGCCGCTGGTTCCAGCTGGCAATCCTGGAGTTAACTGCTGCGAGGAGCAAGTCCTCATTGTCTTT